>JAUEJJ010000038.1:2602275-2612407 GCA_032164275.1 Synergus coniferae
TAGGTTTCAATTTCTCAAGAGATTGTGTCAGACTGCTTAACAAATTTAGTGCAGGGCACGTGCTGTTGATATCGAAAGTGAGCGACGCCTTGAATACTAAACTCCTCGAAGTCGAGAGTCAGTGCAGAGGATCCGTCGATTTAAATTCTTAGGATCCTTTGGCTCTCTAAGTCCGTGCCAAGAGGTAATTTCGTTTCGGAAACTAGAACTTAAATCTAATGCTGTTACGTAATATGTAAACCGATTTGGAAATGGGTGTTGGAGGAAAAAACTCGTAAATGAATCTTCTCATTAACATCTTTGCGTGAACACAAAAGTCGATTGAAAGAGTCCCTGGGAATGTTCTTATTGACTCTGCTGACGCAAGGTTCTAACGTGAGGAATAATAATTAGCTTGCTGATTTCGGCTAATCTTTTTAAATGAAGTAAGTTCTAAGAAAATAAGTGAAATTTAAATCAACGTCAAGTTTCTCCGTTTAAGAAAAAAGTAAAAAACAGTTCACCAGTTTCCCATAAAGTAATGAGTCATTTGAAACACTTACCTCAGATTGACTTAGGCCCCTCACAGTCGTAGGTTCATCAACTTCAGTGGTGTCTGGGACTTCAGTAGTGGTATATTCTGGGGGTCCGTATTGCTGCGGGGGAGTTTGTGGAACATTGTATTGCTTCTGGGGAGCCGCTGGCCCACCTCTGTATTTTTGAGGAGCTCCAAATTGCCTCTGGGGGCCGCCAAATTTCTGTTGGGGGACCTGGAAATTCGGCTGGGGAGCCGCGGGTGCGCCGTATTGATTCTCAGGAGCCGCTGGTGCGCCATACTGATTTTGAGGGGCCACTGGCGCGCCATACTGATTCTGAGGGGCCGTTTGTGACCCAAACTGATTCTGAGGAGCCGCTGGCACGTACTGATTCTGTGGAGCCGCTGGTGCTCCATACTGATTAGGAGGCGCCGCCGGCGGCCCGTATTGCTGCTTAGGAGGTTCGTATCCCTGTTTTGGTGGTCCGTAGGCGTTTTCTACTTCCTGTCTCTGGGGCAAATTGAAGGCAGGGCCGTCGGGTTTATATCCTGATGGAGCATAGGGAGCCGCATCTGGAGTGGCTTCTTCCCTTTGTTGAGCAAAGTAGTATTGCTGACGATAAGCTGGTGGCTCGGCGGCGACCAGGGCCACGAGGAGGGCGGTAATCAGAAAGACCTGCAAGATTAGAAATAAATGCGATTTATAATATTTATAAGAGAAAAACATTTATTTTTGTGTAAGAATTTTCAAAAGGGAAGTGTTAATGAATTGGTTTGAGTTAGATTTTTACACCTGAGGATGGATTAAGAACTGTTTGAGTACCTTCATGATTTGGTATCGTGTTGCTGGTTGTGCTGGAGATACTGATATCGGAGGACCAGCGGCGGCTTTTATACACATCGTTTGTGCGCGTCTTGCATGTTTAAACACCCTGGCCGACCCAATGCTCTGTCGATGACATTGGCCTCCTAAATCCTATGAATCCTCTTCGGTACCCATTGGCTCATCGTCCGGTCGCGCTTTACCTTCGCTTTTGTCGCCGATTTGACCTTCGGACAAAAAACCGCAATGCCGGCTTCTCTGAAGACTCTGCTTTCGATTTTATTATTGAAAAATAATCTAAGGGAAAGAATTCTGTTGATGAGCACCACAAATCGCGGGACAAAAAATATTGAAAAATGCAAAATTTATATAATATATTTCTAGTTATCAACTTATTTAGCTTCTACTTATTTATATAGTTCTGTTCATTGAATTTCAAATCGATTCTTGCGTAAAGTACTTTGTCTTCCCCTTGACTGATCAAACCGATTTTCTTCACAAATGAGGATGAATTCTTTTTCCGATAACGGAGGAGTCTTGAAAAACTGAGACCATAAACATTATGATTTAATGCTCGTAACGTCGATTTCTCCTAATTTTACGCTCAACTGAACACTTGATTTTGAAGCAAACTCATAATTCTAATGCTGCAAATTCTGAATGTAACATATTTGTCACTTTTTTTCGGATAAAAATCATATCAACAATGAAACAAAAGTTGATTAGTATTCAGCGGGGAATGTGAATTGTGCAGTCGATTACGGTGTTTTAATTTTAGATCTGGGAGTCATAATCATGAGCGCATCACATTGTGTGGTTTAGTGCCTCCAAACTCGATTTATACTCAATTTGCAATTCGTGGCGCGTGTCATTGTTCTTGGTGCATGACGATTCACGCTTAATAAATTCACTTGAGCTCAATCTGATCAGCATCCGAGAAAAGATATCATTTCAATCGACCCCGAATCTATCGGGGACAATTCGTTTATAATATTACAATTAATTTTCGGTATATTGGGCAGGATGCTTTCATCCTGCTATATGCTCACTATACCAAAATTTTCCTCCCTGAAAATCAGGGCAATATTTAGGGTGAATAGTCAAGTTATATATTTTAGTCTACCACTACAAGCATTTGACATTTAACAATTTCGATATCGGAAAATCGCCCTGAATGTTTGGTTCGCTCGACGAATCCTGAAATGATCGGATAGGAGAAAAGCGATAGATATAGCGAAGTGGAAGGGGGAGAGAAGGAAGAGGGGGGGGCTTCGCCAAAGCAAATTATTCACACTCAAATGACTCCATTTCAATATCGGGCAGAGACCAGGGACAAAAGAAGGGTGAGATGCCTGTCTCCCTTCTGGGCTTGCATTTGCCATGTTGGCAGTGCCCAGCAATACCTCTGTCTGCAGTCTGCAGGTTTAACTCTCTCTTTCTCTCTCCTTTCATTTTTCCATATCTCCGTCTCTCTCTTTCCCGATACTAACACATTCGCGTACTATAATTCTTTTTTTTTTCACTTTTTTCCCCTCCCATTCTCTAGAGTGACGAGTCTGTTTAAGAATTACTAGCAATAGTCAAAGTCATGGTTACAAAACAAAAACGGAAGAGTTTTGTCTCGCTATGGCACTTGCAGAAAAACGGATTATTTTTTCAGAAAATTAAGAAATTGATTGAGAAAAGAAAAATTTTGAGAAAAGAGAAATTTTGAGAAAAGAGACTATCGCTTAGATTTAAAGATCGATTTATTACTTTATTGCGGTTGGGTTATTGCACTTTTAGCTATATTTTTTAGAATTTTAATGGCAGTTTCCTTCGAGGCTTAGAAGGTCGGATACCTGTGCACGGTTTTAGTTCGAAGACTCGTAATCGAATATATTTAAGCGCGGGGGGCGGTTGTGCGGATTCACGGCTTACGAAGAGCCCCCTGCGGGGTGGCGTCTGCGAGTAAACTGGATTAATCGTCTATGAAGGGAGGATTCTGACATGAGAATTCCTGGTGTTTTTAAATCACATTTTTTTGCCAAGAAAAACCCCTAAACAACACCCTAAATGAAATTGAAATCCAAACGTTTCGCGGTTTCTGGGCTGCTGAGTATCGTAGTGGCCCCCTGGGTGTCCTTAACCGAGCCAAAACTGTTTGGCAACCAGTTGCACGCTCCCATAAGGCTCGTTTTGTAAGCTGTAAACGAATTAGGGAGTCGCTGCTAAGAGGAGTTTCGAAACCACCCTTTGACCCGCTCCTCATTCACGGCCACGTTCGCACTGGTATTACTCGATGTCATTCGTTCTCTATTAGGTGAGGCCAAAAATTGGGTTAATGAAAGTCGGAAAGCGGAATATAAGGATTATAAATTCTTGATGAATTCTTTCTTTTCTTTACCCTCTTCTTTACTCTTTTTTTCAACTCTCTTCGTAATGATAAGCAAAAAGTAGTCAAAGAACCTGATTTTTGATCCTTTTTTTACAATGCAAAAAAAGTGGAATGCCTCCTCTTTTTGGAAATCTCTATTCTTGCTGGGAATGTCACTGTTCGCGAATTCATGGACTCGGGAAAAGAGAACGAAACGAATCCTTTGAAAGGATTGGCGGGATCGACGGCACAGAAAACGTATTCTCTGTCAGTGGTACCGTGGGCATACCTAAACTGACAGTGGATGCAGATGGGTACCGTCAGTCAATGTTTGCGCGTTTAACCAACCATGCAACAGCACGGAGTTTGCTCGAGATATTAGCGCACGTCGAAGTTCGACCCTCCGCCACTCGTTTAATCACTTTTCACGGCATTTCCGCCTTCATCCTCAAACCCTTTAAAACTAGAGTCTACTAATACTTAGGTGTCTCGTAAAAAAAAATACAATTTAGATAAACCAACAGAGCGGCGATTCGGGAGACGATTTCAAATTTCCGGTTTTCCCGGTCAAGTTTTTCAATTTTTCCGGGCATTTTAATTCATAACTTTCATTCTAAATTTCATTTCATTCATCCTGTAGTACAATAGAGTTAAACATTTCAAAATGTTGGATTTCAAGATGAATTTTAAGATATTTCAAGTCCAAAAAAGGTCCAATGTTCCAAAAACGTCCTAAAAATGTCTTTGGAACATTGTATGTTTTTAGAACGTCATTTGGCCTGACTTAAGACGTTTTTAGGACGTCCTAAAATGTCTTGGGACGTTCCAAAAACGTTTCAGGAACGCTCCCTAATAATGTCCAATGTTTTAAAAACGTTCTAAGGACGTTTTTGAACTGTATTTTGGATATTGAACTTGATACAGCTAATTTGTTCAGCTAATAAGGAATAACTTAGCTGCCACAACAACACTTTTACTAACAAAAGATTGAAACATCTATCCCTAGCTTCGAAAAAGTCAAGCATTTTCAAATATTCGTTCCATTCACGTATCGAAGCGTCGGTGAAGTTTTATGACTCGTGAAGCGTAAGTTACGTGCACCGCTTACTTATAAAGTTGATTTCAAGTTCTATCCTTTCTATCCTTCCAAGAACCGTAAACATTCCTCTTTTCTTGAAGATGAAAACGTTTATCTAATTTCGCGAAAACTTATAGCCATTTAGTAAATTATCCCAAAGTAAGCCACAAGAGCATCAAATTCTCTAATTACCCTTCTTTGCATTCACAAGCACCCACCGCAAAGTCTCGATCCTAGTTTAGAACTATAATATATCGCAAAGTGGTGCACGCACTTGTTCTTGGCGTGCAACCTCGACGAGCGAATCGAAAAGGAAACTTTGCGATGTAAACGAAGCTTACTTGTGCTTTAGGGCGGCAAAAGAGGCTTGGGTTTGAGGAGAGTGGAAGTCTCGGTGAAACTTGCAAAAGTACATCGTGGCTCAAGAGGCCGGAAGTAATCGCGCGAGCTCACTGTTGCGGGTCTGCCCGTAGCGCGATCATCGTTATTTAGTGGGTGGCAAAACTTATACGTCGCGCTTACTAAATTCCCCAGCCAAAAGCAAACTCAACATCCTAATTGGTCTCACCAATAGTACTTGTTAGCCGCCTCAAATGCCTTAAAAAGTATGTCAAAAAGTTTACTGCTGAACGAACTCCAAGTACCTGATTGTTGTTATCATAATGGTAACAAATTCTTCAAGAGCAGGAAAGAAACAGGAAAGACCAACAGTAGGGTTTTGGAATTCGTACCAGTTTCTTCAAAGAAAACTCTATACCCTATGATTCGCGAAGTCTAACGGGCAAGCGGCAGCGGCAGAATTTGATTGAGTTGTGCATAAGGAGATTTCCTCTGGAGCTCGCTGAAGCGTTTGTTGGCAAAGAGGATTGGGGATGGGTTGAACCTGCGGAATGGAACCGGGCACGGGACGAACGATAGAAAACGAGATCGAGTGATGAGAGGGGATGAAAAGAAACAAGGAGGGATGCTGGAGCAGTTCTGGCATTAGACTCTGACAGACGGAGTTGCAAATGAATCGCGTAATAACCCCTATAGCCTCTGGGAGCTGCTTATGTATCAGTACGGCTCGTTGCTTCCTTGCTAATGGAGTTCCAACTATTTTTTCTGATTCCCAGCATCTCTTGCTTCTGTCCTTAATTGCAGGACTTTTTGTCCCTCAACCATTCTCTTGAGATGTTACATCTCCTGCACTTTTTTTTCCTACATCCTTCACTTTACTGTAATTTGAATTACTCTTTCCAGATGAGTAACAACGAAAACTTTTTAGCTAGATTGGTGGTGTAATGTATCCCCTTTCCTGTTTCCCTTCCTTCCATTTCCCTTCGCTCTCTAGTTTCCTTCCCATTCTAGTTTCCTTCCCTCTTCTTCATTTCTATTCTCCTGAATGGCCGTTACTAACGCATCATGGCCGCCCATTGTCGACGCCTGGCTTTCTAGTCGAGTTAAAAATGATAATCGCGAGGGGTGCGAGGTGTCACGGTGGAACAGCCCCATAATGCAGCGCGATCCACCTATAGTGTCGGCTCGATTGCTAGATATGGATAGCCCTACGAATCCTCAGTGCCGAGGGGCAAGGACGTCTCGCCTGGCTCGACAGGCCCCCCTGTAAAACACATTGTCATTATTATTATTAGACATTAGCGACCCTAATAATGGCGAACCGTTTTGTACCAGCGGTCTGGGACTTTTAGCATTTCATTGGCAGTCCTGACTCCTGGTGTGGGTACTCCACCAACCTGAGCCCTCCAGATCTCGTAACATCTGTATCATTGGCCTTTGTTCGATTCGACATAAGTACATCTGGCTAGAGCAGTCGCGGAAACATTGACATGCTCTTTCGTTCCGCTTCCTAACTTCCTAACTTCGAGCACTCACATTTTTTGTACATATTTTTTTTTACTTTAAAAAAATCTACTTTCGTAATTTAACCCGTACTCTGCATTAATGCACACTTTTTCGGTTGACTTATCCTGAAAATTCACCGGTCCTTGAGTAAACGTTCGCTTAAGAAAATATAATGAGGACGCTTGGAACAATATCCACTTGATCGGTACCACTTTGGGAAGCGAGAACCGCAGCTCACTTCCGTTAGAGCCTTTAACTATACAATAGCAGGGCAGTTGTTCCCTCCTTGGCATTTAAGGTACACTGTATTTTATTGTTGCACCAATCGGTAAAAATTGCAGCATTGTTTCGCATCTGATTCCTGCCACTCGATTCAAAATGCGCCCGTGAAAACGGCAGTTGAGTCAAGTGAGGCAAGAGGTCGCGTGGATTGAAGGCACGCGAATTTGAGAAAGGGTTTCATATTTCATTACACCTTTTCATTCGTAAAGGTGGTGTGTGTTTCAAGATGGCCTTAAATAAGTTTAGGATTTCTTGATAGACACAAATAGATGTCGAGTAATATTGTTCAAATTGAGAGCAGAAATTGAAAGAAGCAGTTTACTTTTTTATTTTTCTCTTCTTCGGATAACTACAATCGATGGCCATCTACCACAATGCAATCAACCGCTATTGTTACTCTGCTCTCACGAACAATGTCGGTTGAGTTTTAACGTTTAACTAAGTGCGCGGACTCCATTATCGAAACTAATAAAGCTTCGAGGACTCGTGCATGGCACTGAAGCCGTCCATTACTCATTACACGCACCAAGAACGTTTTTCTTCCTCTCTTTTGTCTCTCCTCGACTCTCAACTTCTCTCTTTAGTTCTTTCAATAAATCTGGCGCGCCTTCTGCTGCATTTGCAACACATAGGCATTCCAACTTGAAACATAACTTCACTGTTGTTGATTTCGTATCCGATAGATGACAGATGAACGAAAGTTTCCTAATTGTTTTAGAGTTCTCTAATTGAAATTAAAGTGATCTAAGACTCAAAATAGAATTATTCGAAAACGCCTAGAAGCGATTCCTGGTAGAGTTTCAAGGTTTCTAATCGTGGAAGAGCAAGGAGTTCCGCCATCACGGTCGAACGAGCGCGCATCGCGGTTGGTGGATATAATATGCTGGACCGGGAAGATGCGAGAGGAGATTTTAGGGCGCGGGACAAGGAGGCGAGTAAATGTCAGTGACAAGGGACGCGCGAGGTGCTGAACGAGAAACGTGGCTAATGGGAGGATGGAACAATTCCCCTTCCCTGGGAGAAGAAAAGATCTCACTCGCCATGCAGCTGGCACTGCCTTCTGATACCCGAGACGACCTAATATCAAATCTCGTCCAAATGGCCCGCAGCGAATTCCATACTAGAAACAAAGAACAGCTTTTAAAAATATATCTTATGCTTGCAAAATTCTGCGATCAATGCGAGAGTTCGATTTCGACTCAATACTATTGAATACAATTCAATGCGAAGCAGAAAAATCGCGATGGCCATTGCATTGGATCGCATTTACGAGATGATGTCATGTATTATAGTCTATACTTATCGACAAGGTCTTTACTTTCGAAAATGAATTAAGATTTGGCAGTTATCGCATCCTTATCAAAGGAATATATCTTATTACGATTTGGTAGTTAGATGTGTAAGATACCTTACTATATGGACAACTGATTACAATTTGGTCCTTCAGCTTGCAAAATGTCTTTATCATGAAGAACTGATTACGATTTAGTTGTTACACAGATATACCGTGATCCCAATGGCAGAGAGATGATTACAATTTGGTCAATTACGATTTGTGAAAGTGAATGACGATTTGGCAGTTATCAAAGTATTATCACAGGAATCTTATTACGATTTGGTAGTTAGATGTGTAAGATACTTTACTATGGACAACTGATTATACGATTTGATTCTGTCTTGCAAAATATCTTTACTATGAAGAGCTGATTACGATTTGGTTATTGTTGCACAGAAGTACCGCGATCCCAATAACAGAAAGCTGATTACAATTTGTTTAGTTACGATTTGTGAAAGTGAATGACGATTTGGCATAACTAATCTGGAACATTCACGATGTGAAAGCTGCAGATCCAAGTAAATTCGCCCTATTTGCAATCAGTGTTGCGTGCCACGTATCCAAGAGGATGCGGAAGATGTAGACATTTGAAATTTTCAACTGGAAGGGTCTCATTCCGACGGCAGAACTTGCTTCTCAAGTTGTCGGGTGTGCGGTGGTTTTAATTGCTGCTTAAGACACCCTCGTCGCGTTAACCTCATCCACGATCCTTGCGGATAACGTCGGGTGGGTAACTGGGTAGCGCTCCGCACTAGACGGATGTACACACATAGAGGGAAGCTCACGTTCACGGGGAAATCGCGAGGAAAGGAGCGAAGCGACTTGTGCTCGTAACAGAGCTCTCGTAACACAGCCTAACCCTAAACCCCTACTCAAAACCACCCCCTAGCTTCTTCTTCCTCAAGATCCTCTTTATCCAGCGTTTAACGACGAAGCTCTGTGCGGAAGAGGGAACTTCCCTCGGTAGGTACGTGGTACGAGACGTTAAGCAAGTTCGGTACCAACCTCATATAATCCGCGAGAAGTTTACTGTTTCTCTCATGGCTGCCTGCCAGCAGTTCACCGAAGTCTTATCTCCGTCGTAACGAACGTAGTTAGTTCCGCCATCCTTTACACAAGAGGTACAAATGACAAAAGTGCAAAAGATATCCTTCCTGAGAACATTCGCTATCAACATGGTTAACTCAAAGTAGTCTTGGATTTAGATCATTGAATCTAGGATCATTGAATCTAGGATCATTGAATCTGTATTGAATCCAGAATTATTGAATAGATCCTATCTGATCTCGAATCTTCGTTAGGGACCACGAAATTTAAAACTAATAACCACAAAGGCCATTTTGGAGTTGCAAAGAGGGTGAAATTTCTTCAGCTTTACTCTTCCCATCTATAAATACACTAGGATGGTTCCAGTGGAGATTCGAGCGTTCGACGGGGCTTGGCATGTACATATCGGGTCGCCAGGGCGATAGAAACCCTGGGGGGTTGTTATCAGGTTTCCATTAGCACAGTGTGGGATAGGGTAAAAGAGGAGGAGGATGAGGACACAGAGGAAGAGAATAGAGAGCGAGGGGGACAAGAAGAAGAGGGAAACTCTCGTTGGGTGACAGAAGCGTACATCGCAAGGGAGGCAAGCAGCGGCGTCGGGACGCCTGGCGTCTTATCGCACCCCCGTACCCTCCCCCTCCTTCCGCCGGTGCCTCATCCTCCCTCACGCTCTCGCTATCTGTCTCGTTCTCTCCCGTCCTCTTGCACCTTCCTCTTCCTCGTCGTTGAGTCAAAACCCACTGACGCCTCGAAGCGCTCACCCAGAAACCGACGATAAGGTTTGCCGGGCGACGCCTGCCTACTACCCTCTGCACACATTCGCACGTACACGCACGACTCTCATTCCCTTC
>JAUEJJ010000038.1:2614887-2626006 GCA_032164275.1 Synergus coniferae
TGCATGCCAATAGATAGAGGAAACAGGTTTCTAATCAGGATCTTGTCTTCATTTCAGGGTTGATATCACCTGGTGTGAGTGTGCCGATCGCCGTACCGGGACAACCAGCACCGGATATGGCCGCGCAATATTGGTCTCCTAGGTTGCAGTGACCGTGGTGGTCTTCCATGTCGACTTCTACCTCGTAGATCTTCCTTTTTCCTTCACCGATTCAAAATTTAAGTGGAGTCATCGGTGGAATGGCTAAGAGGTTCTTCTCTGAGGTGAGAGTCGCTGAAGGCAGTCGATCGCATCGGATTTTGGAAGTCTGGAAGAGAAGGCTAGTCAAAGCTTTAATTTAACTACAAGCTTAACTGGATCAACTCCATCGTTTTACTGTCTTCACCATCATCATGGGCAATAACAGAAATTGGTTTTTAAATTTTGTTACAGTGACAGTTGGAATTGTACAGCTTGTTTAAGTTTTGAATTGGCTTTTATTTAGACCCTGAGTCCGAAGATGATCGATTCGCTACAAGGGACGCTTGAGTCGGCCAATACGTACATAATTTAGATAGACAAGGTAATTTTTCGGCCCCAGCGGCACATGTTGGTACAAATCTCGAGGATATTACCGTTGACACTAATGCCGATAAATTAATATATCGATCGATAATATTACTCGACGTTCAAAGGAAAATCCCCTCGAGCTTATAACATCTCCTTTATTGTTTTCATGTTATATTATTGTAACGACTGCAATCGTATCGAATACAATCCAGTAATTTATAATTCATTAATGCATCTCTCCCGTGTAATTTTGTAATGAAATTAAGTAAATGAATCATCTTTACTTACCTCCCGTGCCAAGCCTCGATCTGGAAGATCAGAAAATGGTTGGAAGCTTCAAATGGTTTCCCTTTCGTGTTCAGAAATGTCGATAAAATACTGTAGAAAAAGTCCAAAGCGAAGTTTGTAAAGAAAATGATTCGTCCAGTGTCGGATTAACCAATTGGCTAATAGTGTGGGTTGAATTTGAAATTCTTTTATGTTCCAAGTTTGTTTTTTTGCATGATATAAATGTTATATTAAATAAAATAAAAACAAACGGCGTTTTCAAAAGTCCCAAAATGTTTTAGATATTAATTAAACTAAATATTAATGTAAAAAAAGCGAGAGATTTTTATATTTCTAAATAGAAAAACAAATTACTTTTGCGAAATAACTTTATTTTAATTAATATCTCAAAACTTTGTTCATAAAAATCTGTCACATAGTTTTGATGCCGAATATTAATTTTCAATCTCAGAAATGTGACATTTTTCATTGTTTGAAAATTACTTTCACTACTAAAAATATAATAGTTTTGGCCTAGTAATTTTTCTTAATCCGGCTCTGTGATTGGTAGTTTAAGGAACCAAATATTTTTGTAAATAATTGCAGAAAGTATTTATTTCAGAATTTAGAATCTTGGAAAAAAATCCTGGAAACGCGAATCGTTTTCTGTTCTTTGGTTTTTCGGCAGGTTCTCGAAAATCAGGAAGTTAGTCTCGAAGCGAAGCTGAATTCCTTTTCACACGTAACCGATTTCCTCTAGATTAAAGATAAATAAAAGGATAGTTTCTAAGTCGGTATCGCCAATATTATTTATATTCATGTAATGAATGGAGCCTGAAAAATCGTTTCTGTGTGAACCAGGAAATATCGGCAGTCATTTATATGTATAGTAAATGCATAAATAAAGTAAAAAATATAAATATATAAATAAATAAATATATATATATGAATATAGTTGAAGATAATTGTAAGTACTCATTGTAAGAATGACCGGTGCAAGTTTGATGAAGCGAAAGAAATAAAGAAGAAAAAAAAACAGATTGTGATTCTCTCTTAGACCAGGTACAATACGTATGAATATAATTCTAAATAAATAGTGTGTGCAGCCAATTGGTATTAAATAATTGTTTTCTTTCTTCAGTTCCCGTCATTCCGATTTCTTATTTTCTTTTCAGCCACTGAACAATAACTGATGAGGCGCAAAAAAGCAAAGCAAAAAAAGATAATAGGACCTCAACGAAGAATAAAATTATCTTCAAATTGAATTCTTCATTAGCCGCACACTTAAAGATTACATTATTGGTTTTGTACTAATGGAATTCAAAAGATGGGAAATTCTGAAGTCAATAAGAGAAATTGTATCTTGTAAATATAACAATCGTCATAATTTATTCAAATTCTTACTTTGTACAATTATTTGTACATAATAAAATGTGTATTATGCAAATTTACAATGTAATACATGAGATTAATCACTATCAAAATATTTCAGTTTGATATTTCTTACCAAGTCCCTATTTACATAAAACTACAAATTTACAATATTTACAGACTTAAATTACAAATGAGTTTGTTCTTTTAAACCTAGCCCTAACATTAGTAAACAATAATAGTAGTAATTACTATGAAAGTAAATACTGGATAAAAGCAGGCTAAAATCTTTTATCTGAACAACTTATTACATATAAATCACAATGTTTAAAAGATTAAACAACGATTAAAAGATTTAAAACCTTTTGGAATTTGCTTCCAATTTTCAACTGAGATTATGTGTTAACAAGGCATCAATGTCATTCAAAATATCAGTATCATCTTCCGGACAAGTTCTGCAGACTTCAGGCATACTTTTTTTGTCTTTAAAAATTTCGCCTAATTTAAAGAGCCTTCGCAACTTTATAGGAGGAATTTTAATTCCTTCAACTTTCGCAACCTTCGTTGGCATTTCTTCCATTGCATCATCTAATTCGATAAAACATCTCTTAGTACTACTACCTTTTGATTTGTTCAGATTTTTAAATTTTTCCTGACTTTTCAATGCATCCTCTAAGGAATTTTGTTCGGATTTAATTTCTAAACTCTTAGCAGTCGCCGCAGAAGCTTGTTTTTTCCTTTTGATTTCTTCTAAACTCATGATCTTAAAGTCATTATCTCTGGATGCAGTATTCTTCCAATTGTACTTCGAGTGACGTATCCTTTTCTGGTGATAACTGGATATTCTTGTAATTTTTCTACCTCCTGTATGTCTTTTATAGGTGGTGTGGCTGGTGGATGAGTATTTATAATAATCTGCAACTTCAGTCTGGATAGCGTTGAGTTTTTCTTGTTCTTCTGGTGAAAATGAGATCCTATGACTCCGTTTAGCAGGCGAAGCAGCTTCTTCACTATCGGATTCTGAAAGCACCGAAGAAAATTGTATTCCGATTATTATTCACTCAGAATTGATCATCTTAGATCTTTTCTTTTTTCGTTTTTTCAGGCTACCTCACGCCTATAGAGTTGAGAATTAGGGATAGACCTCCGGGTTCTAGATCTTGTTTTCTGTATTAGTATTAATTAATTAACGTCACTTCTTGGTCTCGATGGAACCAGACTTGGAATTTTTGAATCATCAAGGTTCTTTTCGTTATAAAGTTATCGATCTACTTCTAGGCTCTTGGCGATGGTCATCTCAAGTTTGGAAAGTTGGCGTTTTCAGCATCTGTTGGTCGGTGTCATAACTTTCACAGTAGGACAAAGGAAGAGGTACGGAAAACATTGAAAATAAAGGAAAAAGTGGCCCTAGTATCGTAAAAATTCCAATCTTTAAAATCTGAATTCCGCATGCTAAAAAAACTAAACTGGAATATTTTAACGCTACTCTGGCCAGTCAGTTAATCATGGTTTTGTTTCGAGTTACCAAGTTTATTGAAATCCAAATATCATCTCAATGAAAAGTATTAACTCCCATTCGCTTACATCGATCACATAATAGTACGCATCAGCCTATTTTTGTTTTTTTTTTTGTTCTTAAACCTTTTCTTCTACTTTTCTATTCCTGTTTCTCGCTCGCTCATTATAACTTACAATAGATATTCAGTAAGTGAAACTATCGCAGTGACAAAAGCAGTTCAACAAGTTCAATTTGATTTTTTTTTTTCGAAAGTACAATTGCCACGTTAGTTGTACAATCTTCGTGAGCCAAGGCTCCAGGGAAAACACGATATAAAAAATTGCAAAGGCTTCATGTAGTTGGAAACCTGATTTAAAATGTCGGTTCCATGTCTAGAAACAGACAATCCAGAATTTTAAACCTGGTTTCGCACATGTCTAGCACCAAGCATCGACTGTGGGAGTCACCCAAAAACATGATCTTTGCATACGTGGACGCAAAAAGAATGGCAAAAACTCCATTCGAAAAAGCTAGTTAAAAAATCACGAACATAAAGTAAAAAAAAAAAAAAGAAAAAGAAAATTTTTTAACGTATTTCTTCAAACGCAAACTATTTTTTTTTTTTAATATAAGCTTTTTTTCTGATATTTCGCAAGAAGAACGCGAAATATTATTTCTTTTAAAGAGAAATCGAAATTCCAGTTTCTCTTCTCTCGGTTAATCAATAACGAACATTGATTACGCAATGAATATCAATGGAACTATTCTTTCTTAACGAGCACTACGAAAAATTACAAGAAAAAATCGGATAAATAAAATGTATCCATTCGGTTATCCATTTATTAAATCCCTGTCTATCGATTTCCGTTCTTTGTCTATTCTCTTTTATATTGGTTTCTCAATTTATCTATTTACATTCCAAACTTTGTTTAATCTTGAAATTTTTCTCGTAGTGCTCATTTCTGAAACATCTTATCAATTACTGTCTCTATGAAACAACGAAAAATTGTTGCATTCTACCTCTCTCGCTCTTAAACACTCGCACTTGGAACTCATTCTTGTGAGTTTACAGAAAATCGTACTTAATTCGTACAATGACGAATATTTCTGCAATATGAAAAACGTCTCGTAAAGCCTGGACACCAATTTCGAATCGATTTAACTTGAAATATTAAGTATTAATAGACTTGTATCTGAAAAGAATTCGTAAATCCAATTTTATAAATTTCAAAATTCTCTTTAAATGAAAAAACTCCCATGACAGTTTTATAGTATTGTTTAAAGAAGTTAGTATTCTTTTAAATGAGAACTCGTTTTGAAATTTGATAAAACTGACGGGCCCAAAACCTTGACGAGGACGTTCTTTTCCCAACGACGATAATTACTTTCCAGTGATAAATATATCGTTAGTACTTAAACATAGAATATATAATATATATTATGCCGTACGCCTCGTTTATAAAGATTGCTATTTTCCTATTATGCGTAGAATTGCCTCTCATTTTATGCTTAAATTAGCACGCAGGTTCGGTCTCAATTTTCGGTGGTTTAACTAGACTCCCGAATTACCTCTACTCGAATTACATCTTCTTAGAATTGGCGCTATATTATATATAGTAGGTAAGAGGTACTTCTTACCTACAATATATATTAGTTACCTATTTACTCGAAATACCTCCCGGCCAACCAAAACTGGAGGTAATTCGGGAATCTAGTTTATTTATATTTGTGAAGGATATAATTTTTTTTCTTACTCTTTCCTGTTCGCTTTAATCGAGTTCTTGCCCATCCCGAAAAAATGCATAGGTACTACAAAATGTAGTTTTTAATTGAAAATTTGAAAGAAATATTCAAGAGAAATACTCAAAATTAATATTCAAATTCGAGATGAGCAGTATCAGAAAAAATTTCACTCTAAACTAGAAATAAATATAAAATGTATAACCATATCTCTGGTACTCTTTATATTTAAAGTCTTTGAATATGCAAACAGGATCAAATGCGGTTAAAAGCCATGGTTCCTCGAGACCAAAGTTTTCGAAAGTCGAAATCCTCTATTAATCTGCATAAATTTGTCTTCACCCTCGAGATCGTACACGGTGAAAAATATTAGCAAAAAGATAGTTCCAAACGCTAATATTTTTCTTTGTGTGAATTGTCGCTACGAAACTCGCCACTGCACGCTAAAGTCACATAAGGGTGATCCCTAAAAATAAAATGTGCCTTTTAAGAAAAAACACATGCGATTTCGTTTCCAACAAAAGAAAAAGCGGGGAACTTGTTAAGCGATAAACACACAAGGTTTTTAAATCCATTTTTAAAGACCACCCTGGAAGCTTTTTTTAGTGAACATGCAAGGCGAAATTTCAAGCGTCAATAATCTGAGATGAATGACTGTGATGACATTTTTGTGAAATTTGTGTGTACTCGATATGAATTACGATCAGGCGAGAAAAAAAAATGAAACATACATTTTCCTACGTATCTCGTTAATAAACCCTGTGCCTAGAACTACGTTAAGTCCTACGATTATTTATATGCAACTTATTACTTTTTCGGATATTCTAGTTTAAGTGCTCGTCAGAATTTCATTTCGCTGATAATGCACGATATCCCAGACCGTTGTAAAGTCGCGTGAGAAGCCAAAACATATGAAGGCATTATTTGTGTAGGTACGTGTAAACCAAGGCTGGGACACGTTGAGCACTTCATTTTTTTGAATACCGCAAAACGAGTTTCTCACAACGAAAACTTGAATTTTTAACCGATAAACTAATAAAACGAGAATTTGAAAAACTTAACTCGTTCTGCGGAGAGATCAGGGAAAAAAGAGTATTTTCAATCCTTTGAAAAAATGTTGAAAAAGAAAACTTGAGAATAAAAATTTTTCATAAAACAGAATGAGACCAAAACAAATCGGTACCGGGCCAAAAACAATAAGTCAGATATATTCCTCAGATTATGTTAACTCTCGAAAAAAGGAAAATCACCCTAAAGAATCTAGAGCCTGACTTCGCAAATTAATAATTCGTAGTTGCTTTAAACTCTTCTTTCAGTCTTCGCTTATAAAGAAAGAGATTCAATCCAAAATTCGAAATGATTTTAAGGCTAGAAATATTCGACTGATATTGATATTTAAATTTCGCGCTAGAATTATGCCAAAGCTGTGGCTATGTGTGAAAAAGTCAAATATATTTCTGACCGTAAATCTATGTAAGAAATCGTTGCACTCTAGAATTTTGGAAATGAATCTATTCGATAAGGGAGGTTTAACAACGGAAAATTTAAACTATCTAATTATATAGAATGTTCTCCTCTAGCCAGAAAAATATACAAATTTCGCAGGCCCCTATCTCGAAATATGTATTCGCAATCTGCCGAGTCTCGCTCATTTTCGTGATTAAAATCGGGGATAGGAGGTGAAACCAAGATACGGAAACGTGAACCTCGAGGCCTGAGGTTGCGAATTCTGTTGCGTGTGAATTGGTGAGCTTGACGGCGGTCGCTGGAGGAGTGGTGAACTCGGTCGTTGAAGGAGCGGAGAACTCGGTCGTTGGAGGAACGGAGAACTTGGTTGTTGATTTTGGAGAGATGAGAGTGATGGACCGTGAGAGTGAGGATGGTGTAGATTGGGTCGATGATGAGGAAACGAGAGAGCATGATGGCAGGGCGAATTTTGCGAATTCTGTACATTGGGTACACTTAAATTGTTGGATGTGTTGGGACCGGGGATATTGAGGCTGGTTGGAACACCGGGGATCGTGAGACTGCCGGGGATTCGCAGGGTGCTAGACGGAAGGGAGAGAGTGCCTGGCGTGAGGTAGTGTAGGTTGAAATGCTGACGGGGGGGCTAGTAAAGCCTCATACCTTCTTCGAAGTTAACAATCAGAGGGTCCACAACCGGGCTGCCAATGAAACTGCCGGCTTCGCTGCTGCCTCGGCCTTGATCAGATTCGGTGCTGCTTCCGTCAAATTTTGAATCCTCCTGGCGGCTGGACCATTCTTGGTTAGTGGGTTTCGCCGAAATTGTTTCGGGAGTCTTACCCTGGTTGATGGGAGTACTCTCAATTCCTGGACGCTTATTTATGTGAAGAAACGGACAGTGAGGCTTCATGCAACCACTGGGCTGAGTTTCCCAATAACAGGCAATGGATTTGCGATTTTTCTTGAGTTCCATATGCCGGAAGTTGCAGTGCTCATTAAGGCAGCTTCCCTGCTGCCAGTAGGAGCAGACTGTCTCGCATCCCAAGGCTGATGGTTCATGTCTGAACGCACATGAGTCACCCTGTGAAAAAATAATTAAATTAGAATAATTTTAGATGAGAGGATTTCAAATTCCAGTTAACCTGAATGATATATCTGACCAACTCAAATTTTACTACAATTGAACATGATAAAAATAGGGTGCGCGCCCATAAATAAGTGTCCTAGACTAGAATCGACTTTGGATGAAAGCTTATCCCAATTTAAAAAAATATTCACTTTACGGACATGACACATAATGTATTATTAAAAGCGAATATTTTACATTATACTCAACATGAAACATGATACTTTGACACCCCCTCTTCGCCCCACCTGAGTGTATTGCGTTTTTTTTTCTGAGTGAACCCAAAACGTTTATATAACGTTTGACCAAATGTACCAGAAGAAGCACATTGATACGGTAAATTTACAACACTTTTATCATGCAAAATAAATGTTTGATAAAATCACAGTGCATATTGCAATAAAAATACTGCGATTAGCAACAAGAGTAATGTATAATAATGTAGTGAAGAATAAAAAGAAAAAACAAAAGAATTCATAATCAGGACCATATTTGATTTAACCTGATTTCAAATGAAAAATTGCACAATCTGTATAAGAAGTTAAATATTACGAAATCCAGATTGTAAAAATATCCTGTACACGATATTCTAGACGTCATATGGCTTTTAATTCCAAATTCAGTAGACACGAAATTTATAAAAAAGAGCAGAAACTCCGAGAAACTTCCAAATTTAACGTGAAATTAAACCTAACCTCAAAATTCGTACACAAAATCGATGAGAAAGTATTCCTTTCACAATTTAAGTATCTGGGTCTAGAATTTTTCATAAAAAAAAGGGAAAAAAATGTTCTTGAAACACGCAACACGGCTTCAACATGGCCGACCTAACCTCAAATTTGCCCAAATTCTTCCTCAACACATGGTACCTAAAAATTGCGATTTTAGGCATTCTAGACACTTTTGAAATTGAAATTTCATTATTAAAGCAATAATTGATAAATATATTTTACCTTGGAACACTTCGAGTAGTAGAAAAAGTAGCAATCCATGTTCTTGTGATTTTGCTCCATTTGTAGGAACTTGTAGAACGATGAGTGATCGTGTTCTTTGCTGGAAAATAAAATAAAAATTCCCATTTAGAATAACGAACCATCAAACCTTATTTATTTAATAACACAAATATGATAAAAAAAGGGAAAGGAACTATTGCTCAAAAGAAAAAAACACACGAAAAACGTTACCATTTCATGGTACGAAACATGATTTCGGATTTAGAGGCTCGTGTATTCACGACTTTTCTCTTAAAAGGAAGAGAATATTACTAAATGAATAGGAGGCTTGGATTTGTTTTGATTTGCAAGGTCAGTTTTTATTATTCTTAGGAAATTGTCAGATTGTATACTTACTTGTGACTTCGGTGACTCTTTTTCGATACCACAAAGGTACGACTCCAATCTTGAACTGTCTTGAACTACTACACACACTTTTGGCACACACGTAGGAATAATATACGTACGGTGGGCAAGATACGACACACGAATACACACACACAGTTGAACACTAGTCAATTTTATATGCGAAAGAAATACACACTGGCAGAACACTGGTTTACAGAGGCTAGTCGAATACTTCCGACGAACGTGCGAATGTGCTCGAAGCTGCAAGTTGAATGCGAATGAAGGTAGGAAACTGCATGCCGGGTTTTATGAAGTTCAGTTTGGGGCGTCTCCTGGGCGTTGAGTTAATGCGCATGCGCTATTTTGCCTGAGAGCAACAGGAATAGAAAACCGGTTGCCATGGTGATAGATTGTTGCGTCGTGTCACTCTCATAGGAAAGCGCGTTTGCGCAGAAAGTTAACGCCTACAAATTGGAATCACTTGGTGGGAGTTAATGAGAAGGGTGACTGGGTGGAAACTCTTTTGAAAACTGTGAAAGTGGTGGTAATTTTCAAACTTGGTAATTTATTGGGATAATTCCTTGACGTTAGTTTATGACCTTTTATGCTTTTTGAGTTTAGGACAGTCTAGGATATATAAAAGATTGCAATTAAAGGATTAGTAAGTTATATATTTCCTGGGGCTTGCAACTGTAATCCTATTACCCTTGTGCGCAAATGATGTTTGAACCGTTTTTAAGTATAAATGTAAATTTCAATTTAACTATAATATCTCTAAAAACAAGATAAAATACCTTAAAATTTGTATTTATTTGTCTAGTAAGTAAGATTAGTAATAAATTTTGACTTGGAACGTTTAAAAGTTTTTTAAAATCAAATATTTTTCAGATAAAGAGAAAATGGCGAGAGATTTCAGAAGATTGGAGCGAAGAATAAGATATTTGAAATGACTGTGGATAAAATGAAAAAATTTGATAATCCAGGGACATTATTTTTATTTTATTTATTTTTCATATTGTCCCAGTTAAAACAATGTTTATTATATTTTATAAATTATAATTATTAGTATTTTTTTGGTATAGGAATTACAGGAAATCGAAATTCATGATAATATGTTTATGTTCGATATAATGAACTGCGGGAAAATCGAGGGGAAAAACCTTTTGAAAAGTTTGAAAGCGGTGGTAATTTTCAAACTTGGTTATTTATTGGAATAATACCTTTTGACGCCGGGGTTTATGACTCTTAATGACTTTTGGGTTTAGGACAGTCTAGGATATATAAACGGCTACAATTAAAGGATTAAGTAAGTTATTTCCTGGGGCTTGTAATAACTGTAATCCTATCATCATTATACTTGGTACGTGGGCAAACGATGTTTGAACCGATTTTAAGTATAAATATATAAATATATATTTCAAATTAACTAGCTATATCTCTAAAAACAAGATAAAATACCTTAAAATTTGTATTTATTTATTTATTTTTCTAGTAAGTAAGAATAGTAATCAATTTTGACTTGGAACGTTTAAAAGTTTTTTAAAATCAAACATTTTTCAGATAAAGAGAAATTAAATGGAGAGAGATTTCAGAAGATTGGAGCGAAGAATATAGGATATTTGAAATGACTGTGGATGAAATGAAAAATTTGATAATCCAGGGACATTATTTTGTATTTATTTATTTTTCATATTGTCCCAGTTAAATCAATATATTTATTATATTTTAGAAATAATAATTATTTGTATGCTTTTGGCAAAGGAA
>JAUEJJ010000038.1:2626106-2646582 GCA_032164275.1 Synergus coniferae
AAGTTTATTATCTCTTGAAATATGCATAATAAATGATTTTATTTCAACTATTTGGGATCCGATATAAAATTAATAATTCGAATAAAAATCAATCTGTACACAGAGAAAATTCTTCAAATCCGAAACAGATCACGAGTTTAATCTATACACCAACACACATATAAATTTGGCGTGACCATATAGTAAAAAATATTTTGTCAGTGCAAAACAAAGAAACAAAACTTAAAGGAAATAAAAATTACCGCCATAATCCATTATCGGAAAGTATAATAAAAGATGTATAGTCATGCATAAACTTCAGAACTTATAATGATATATGTAATTAAAATATGTATATTATGAAGTTTTACGTATTATTGCCAAAAATATACTTTTCATTAATAAAGCGAACCACAATTAAATATGAATAATCTTTAGCGAATAATACTTTTATTCAAAAATGAAAATTACATCTACATAGAAAAAATATGAATTTAGCTCTAATTTTCAATGTAGCAGTTATTTGTAGTTGTCAATTATAATTTCAAAACCAGAAACCTTGCAATTACAGGAAATTTTAGTTTTGAGTAAATTATACAGTTAAAATACAGTTAAATTATATAATACACGAAGGCATTTTCCATTTATAAATTTGGACGTATTTTCTTGAAATTTGTTCAGTTTATAAGAAATTTTTACGATTTTTGTGGGTGTGGCTACCGTGGCTGCTTCATAATTTTTACAGATTAATATTAGTAAATTATTATACAAAAAATGATAAAGTTTAACTAAGATTGTGAAATTTTATTTATTACTCTTTTTTTTCAATTAAAATTCAAGGTCAGTTAAAAATTTTATTCACAATTTTGATTTTTGTCAGATATTTTTTCGCTCATTTGAATTTGGCGCGATTTGATCTCTAAGTTTCCATTCGCTGTCCATTGTTCAATCACGTCCAATCTGTGGTCCAACGCCATTGGCCACTCCGAACTCGAATACATATGTACATACATGAAACAAAGATGGCGGACAATGTAAATATTTTGATGGCGGGAATTGGTTTTTGTGATTTTTCGATCATAAATAGCAAAATTGTACAAACATTTAAAAATGGATGAGTTGTTTGTAAGACCAGATAATACGCCAATGCATTTCTATCTCGCTGACTTGGATGTAAAAGAGAAAAAAAGATACACATTGTTGATTGAGGTAAGTTTTTAAAAAGCAAAGGTAAACATAACCTAAATTCGTTAGATCTTTAAATTCAAAATATTTGTATTTATTTATTACTTCTAATTCTCTTTTACATTATTCAAACATCTGTTTACATATGTTAAAAACATTCGCTTATAATTTATTGTTGATTTTTAATGAGATTTGCTGAAATTTCGAAACAAAGACTATGCCATTTCAATTTATTTAATTTATTGTTAATAACATTATTTAAGAAGTTAAATATAAATTTAAGATTTCAGAATTATGTTTAACAGTTTGTATTATATCTATGAATAATTCTCACTGTATTTAATTTACAAATCTCGATTCTATTTTAATTATAAATAAACCTTTATACATAGTTGGAACATCTGATGTTGAAAAAATACTTTTAATAATTTAAAAGTCCTTGAGTTTGAACACTTGATTTTTAGGACGCAGGCGGAATAGTCGAAAACAGTCCATCAGACGACGTCTTAATGTTTACAGATAATTCTGAAAAAGCTAGTAAATATGATTTCGTGTTTGATGTGAACTTCATAGATGACTGCATTGCAGAGCAAGAACTCCTGAATATTGACTTGTATTAGTAAGTTTATATTTTACTGAATGAAGTTTCCTAAAATAGATACAAAATTTAATATTTCTATAAACTCATTCTTAATTAATTTGTCAATTTCGTAAATTTAGAATAAAATTAATTTTCAGTCTTGGGGATGAAAGGTTTAAAACTTGTCGAATGTGCAAATTTACAGTGGGAACATCTCAATGTCTATGGTAAGAAAAAAATGCAATAAGTAGAAAAAATGTTGCTACCTATTCCTTCATCCGAAAGTGTAAATAATTGTTTTTATAGCCTTACTTCAAAAGACGACATTTTCGAATTAGTAAAAAACAAAAAGACAGTGAATATTGGATCTTTGAAGTCGATAATAAGTGAAGACAACCAAGAAACGAAACAAAACGGTGTATCTCATTTGAAAAAGAATGCGTCTCAAGAAGGGAACATCGAAATAAGTAAAAAATTAAAACAAGCAACTTCAAAAAGCATCGTCTTAGACAAAAATGATGTACAAAATAAACGAACAAAAAGGAATTATATTGAAGATACTGATAGCGAAACTGAAAATCCTGAAATTAATTATTCGTCGCCCGTTTTGAACAAAGCTTTTTTAGAAACTAGATCACAAATAAAGGTAAAATTATATATCTTCTAATATAAAGCTCAACTTTCAATATTAAATTGGAATACCGTGGCAATTCTCTTTTAAAATTTTTAATTTTTAAAGGACAAAAAATTGTTCACAAAACATCGAAAAGCAGTTGAATTATCTAAACCCTCTGTTTCTGAAGTTATGTCAAACGAAGATTATGCACTAATTATATCAAGCGATGAAGACGAAAATAGATCTCAGAAAAATTCAAGAAAGTAGGTAAAAATTAAAAAGAGGAACTTTTAGATATAAAAATATTAAAACATGTATATATATATTTATTTATTTATTTATAGGACTAAACAAAACAGTAATAAAGTTGTTACGAAAGAAAAAGCAGGAAGTAAAAAGATCAGGGTAGAAAATCAAAACGATTCTGAAGATTAGGTTGTAAATTCTCAGTGTATTTATTTACACATATGAGTAAATAAAGAAAACATGAAATGTCGTACTTCTTAATATGTAATAACTGGTAATAATTATTTTTTCCAGGAAGGTTATTAATCAATCTTAGACAGTGTGCAAGAAGCAAACGAACACAAAAATCGGAGAGCCATACAGTTATTAAAAGTAGGTTTCCTTTTAAAATTATCTACATTTTAATTTCATTTTAGTTTATTTTTTATTATTATTATTATTATTTTTTTGTAAAATCAAGTTGTCTTATTCAAATTTTGAATTCACAGTTTCTGCCCAAGAAAATGGGAATGAAATTGGCGTATCAACATTTTATCGGTAGTATTCTACCCAACATTAATAGTTATTGTCACCAAAGGAGCTGGAGCAGTTCAAAGCTTTAAACCTCTGAAAAGTGTAATAGATAATTTATAAGTTGATCAAATTTAAAAAATTGCAATTATGTCTAAAATATTTTTTTTACCTGAAAAAATTGTTTACTTATTTTATTTTTTGTATAAAGAAATAAAAATCTACCATTTAAATTAAGTCTTCCAAAAAGTGGGTATGAATATGAAATTTCGTAGAAAAGTGATCGATAATAAAATAGTAATTTATTAGAACACATGTACATTATTTCAAAAAGCCATAACCATGAAAGCAATATTCATTTGACTAATATAATACCATAAATACAAAAAGCGCAAAAGAATCAAGTCTAAATATTGAAATATTGAACGTTTTGTCACCAAGTGTTTTTCACTTTATTATCATCCATCTTGTTATAAAATTAATTATTATACTATTGTATTGAACATTGAGTTTGTAATTAATAGCATATTTAAAAAAAAATGGAAGCAGATTTGAATCAAACTTAAAATCCAGCATAATAACTTAACTCGAGTATTAATTTTTTTCAAAGGAGGATAATTGATGACAATTCTTAAGATACCGATCGAACAATCTATTTCTTAATTTTAAACTACGATTGTATTTGAAAACAGTTACAGCTCGCAAATTATGGCTGCAATCCCTGTTTGAAAGTCGAGGTCTTATAATCCACGTTCAAGGGATTCAATTTAGGAATTGTAACTTGAATACTTATTTTTAGAAAATATCTCGTAAATACATATGTTCATTTCATCTCGGTACATAGATTCGCCTACAAAAAAACAGGTTTTATAAATTTATATAGTTTAGTTTACAATTCATTTAAATTTAAAATACTAATGCAAATCGGAACAATTTTCTAGATTTGCATCGAAAAACCATTAACAACTTCAAACATATAAACTACACATATAAAAACAACGAAGTGTAGATTTTACACAGAACTCAGTCACCAACTGTGTCTACACTTCTCGAATATTCAGTCATTAGGATTCAATATCCTAATTAAAAAATAAAAAAGAAACAAATTCTACGACTCTAAACCCAAATTTATATCCAATATCAATAAAAGACACTTAACAAAAATTGCTAATTACCCATATTGCCACTTAAGAATAAAGGAAGCAATTAAGTATCAAAGATTCGTAGTATTCTAGCCAAGCTGCTAGAATTTCCAAATCACATTGGATTTTTATTGCCTCTTTTTTAAACATAGAAAATATCTGCTACTCTTTTCTATTAAAAGTTTTTGATTTTTATTTTGACACAATTCCACTTTCAATTCGAAGCTACCTATTTAGTTCAAGAGTTCAATTTTTTTTATTTGTTTACAGTAAATACGAAATATATAATATGATATGCGCAAAGATTTACCTACAACTTCAATTTTTTCAGGAAAAATTGTAATTCTGTGAGTCAAGCCCTAAATTAGAAAAATACTCTTAATTTCAAAACTTGATTAAAAATCGATCGACCTGCGATCAAGAAAGTAAAAATTGCGAAAAAAAAGAAGCTTGAAAACTGCTTATAAAGTGTAACATTATTAGTTTTGAAAAATGAAAGTACACGTGAGAAAAAAAATTAAATAATATTTTTAACTCTTTTTAGTAACAATTTATTCGAAGTTTAACAATAATAAAACCCCTGTAAATAAACTAAATAAAAATACAGTCTTTTGTTGATTTTCGTAGTCAACTTTTAGATATCATTTTACCCAACACTTTGAATTTGAAGACAAATCTAAATTGAAATTATTTCTTATTGAATTTGTGCTAGATGGACCATTTACACGATTTCTATCACTGAAATGAACCGTTAATCTAATTGTAAGAAGTGATTGTAAAAAATGAATATTTTCTATTTAAAAGAACAATTTTTTCTATGTAGGTATAGGTGTAGGTACATATATAAAAAAAGAGAATACTTCTATATGAGGAAAAAAAAACAATGTACACTATAAAATATACACAATACCTATGTACACTTTCGACATAGAATTCTCTATACATGAATATTTGGGAACAGAGATTTTTTTAATCATGAGATTAAATTTGAAAAGGACAATATTGCATCAGTTTATGGCCTTTTATTAATTCTGACTTTGGAAGATGCTGATCGCAATTTCCTCAGTTGTCGAGGCACGGTTTTAAGGTTTGGGTGCAGTTATTAGAGTATTCTAATTGAGAAGTAAAAAGCAAAAACTCGAGAGAAAAATAACTGAAGTCTCCCTTTCTGGATTTGTCTTGGCGATAAAAAAATTTAAAAAGTAATGATTAAAAAAAAAAGGAATAATCTTGGGACTGAGAGCTAAGATTTGTTGGCGCTGCAGCATTTTGAACAATCAAAGCATCTGGTATGCTATCTTTTGATTGACCAGGAAGTTCTGGTACTGTTGCTCGGTCCAGCACCAGCAAGTTGACCTTGAAGATTCGTTACAGCTTCCTGAAGGGACTTTTTTTCTTTGAGAAGAATCGAGATGTTCTCTTGAGACATTTCCAGACATGATCTAAGCATATCAGATTCTTCTTTGATGAAACGAAGACGAGAATTTTCTTCAGAAAGTCGTTCCAAGGCTGCGAGACGTCTTTTTAATTCTTCGTTATCGGATTTGAGCTGCTTACAAGATTGTCTGAGGCTGTTTAATTCCGAAGAACTTTTAGTCTGGACACTATTTGATATCGTTGGGCTCGAATTGCTTTCAGGAAGAGCATTTACTGAAAAAAGAGATTCACAATCAAAAATAGGGGAGGAAGAATTTTTGTACTGGGGTTTCAATTACATATGTCTGAAAAATAGGTCGGTTTTTTTCAGCATGCTTCTGCTTTCGTGCACTTCTAATTTTCTAAATTAAAAGCTGCGAAAGGTTTTTCAAAGTTTGGTTAATGAATCCTTAAAATTCGATACCTAAATTCTTTGGAAAAACTTTCATTTCTAACTGTGCTTTCGATAATCAGAAAAGCTAAGACTAATTGCTACATGTGTGGTACCAATGCTCACATTCGACGATAGGCCTTCGGAGTGCACAGAACAATTATGCAATATATAATACAAAATCAGTAACTAGAAATTCTGCCACTTGTTTCAATACTAATGAACAAAATTAGCAATAATTTTAATACAAATCTTCATTAAACAAAAATTTACAAGTTTCACTAATTCTAAATACTTCTAACTTTAAGAGCTCTGGACAAGTTTTTTCTAAAATTTCAATACATATTCTAAAAAATTCCAATTCTTAGTTCTAAATTTACTTTTTAAAGCCTAAATTAATTAGCTTCTAATCTTGTAGATACAAAACGATTAAAGCTAGATAAATACAAGTGGCAGTCGAAAAAAATGTCAAGAGAACTGTTTTAAAAGGAAGCTTCTATAAACACTTACCAACTGGTTCAATATGAAAAACACCATCTAATCCTCGTGATATCCTCAATCTGGAAATTTTTAAATCGATGGGAATTGGACCTGGAGATGTGATGTTGTTTGGTGGACGATCTTCATTTAATGTTAACGTGATGTTTTCAATGAGGATCTGAAAATTAATAATTAAAATTGTATTAGATCGAAATGGTTATTTAGTTATTTACTAATTTACTAAAAAATAGATCATACCTCCATAGGAATTGGTTTAGGAATAATTTCATCCTCGACTAAGTCTGCAAGTCCAGTAACTGAACTCATGGACAAAGTTAAAGGAACATTTACGACTTTGATTTCCAGATTATCCTTAAATAAAATCATAACTCCATCTTTGTCATGAACATTAATTCCAAAAACTTTGCTCTCATCAAGCAATCTTCCTCGATCCTGCGACAATCGACTACCACAACTAGCTTGACTGGCTTGAGACAATTTTCTTGAATCTTCTTTATCTTTTAGACAGTGATCCAATCTTAATTTAATCTTTGCCCTACATTCAGAATCCGATGGCAATTCCACCCATCCTCTAGACCTCGAGCTGAACTTTGTCTAAAGAACAGAAAATAAATTTGCAATTTCAATTCAAGCCCGAGGGTCGCACTCATTGAAAGTGGCACTTCGTTCAACTAATCATATCAAGTTGCACCATTCTAGATTCTAGATCATTCAAATTCAAAAAACTTCACATTTTCTATTCAGTTAAGATATTTAAAAAAAAATATATTTATTTCGACTTACAATATTTGATGCCTTTTTCTAAAAAAATAACATTTTTTATTTCCTTTTTAAATAATTTTAATATTTATTTAGAAAATTCCAAGTCCATCTTTTATAAGTTTTACGAAAATGCCAAGACAGAAAAGGCTTCAAGGTAACAAAAAAAAGCTGCGATATTTGTCGAAGTATGCAAGCGAAATTTTCGGGTCTTAATTAATTATTTCATGCCTTTAAAAAAACATGCGTGATTTTTTTTGTTTTGTAAACCAAGCAGCAAGTCATAAGCGATCTATTTCTATTTTATACATACTTTTTTCAGAGTTGAGAACTCTCTGAATTCTTACATGGACTTGAAATCGTGCAAGCTATTTAATTTCGGAAAAATTGAAAGAGTCTGAATTTTAAAAGAGCAAACTTTTTCAATCGTTTATTTAAAATTACTATTGTACTAAAGAGTGGATAAAAGTTTGTATAAAATCTCAAATCCTCTATTCGAGTCTTCCATGCATCGTCGTGTTATCTAATTTAAATATATTATAAATATTTTGCCAATACCTTTCCCTTGGCCTGCCATAAGTGCCACACAAAAACATTCACAAGAGAAGGAGAGACGCGGGAGAAGGCATGCAAAAAGTTAAGAGACAAAAATTGTATAAATATATAATTAAATGATTAAATTATGAAAATGTAATAACGTATATAATAATGAATGTATGAACGAATAAAATTGAAATTTAATTTGAAAATGAGTAATGCAAACTCTTAAAAAAGAAGCTATTTGAAAATGATTTAAATCTACTTATGTAAGTACCAAAAGTAAATGTAATAATAACTTTAATTACTTTGTGAAAATATATTATTATACATTATATACAGTATAATAATATATACATATATATATATTTGTGTAATAAACCTGGAAAGTGTACAAGATTGTGGGATTGTGTAGTACAAAATTGTTTGTAGGGCAACGACGTCAATGAGTCACCAAAATTACATTCAGCGTTGAATATAATGTGAAACTATTGATTATTTTCGACTGGAAGTGAAAGCAATTATTTATGTTACCCTACAACAATTTAATAGATGTGTTAAAATACGAAAAATACAAATTGAGAGATCCTCGCAATTAACGTGAAATTATTAAAAATTAGAAGTTTTAATATTTTTGTAAAAAAATTCTCTTCACCTGAAATTCATCCCAAGGAATTGAGGTACACTCGTCACTTCCGATGTTGGAAACTTGGACTTTTATTGAAGACGAGAAGCCGGAAGATTGTTGAATCACTTCGACTTTGGAAAGTTTGAAAGTGACCATTGAAACCTAGAATTCATAAGTAAAAATATCACAGAAAATTAATAAACTTTATTATTATTAATTTAAATTAAAAAAATAATAATTATCTCGATTTCAACTTACCAAGTCCTTTCTCTTACAAATGCTATCCAGAGATTTTTCACTCTGCGTATCCGGCGTCTCTTCCACGACTTCACTTGCCTCTTCAACCGCAGCCGCCCTGAGTGAATTATCCACAGCGAAAGTCGCATCCATTTTTTCTTGATCTTCCAAAGAAACTACAACATAATTCTCGCTATCTGAACTCGCATCACTCCTCATCGAAACCGTGTCACTGCTTCCATCTTCCGGAGAAGGTTTTAGCGCCGAATCCAGGGAAGTCATCAAATTACTAAATCCCTTCTTCATAGACGACAACCCAACATTAAAATTATTATGAATAAATGGTGAGTTTAAAACATCTGCCTTCATACTTTCTGGTCTGTTTCTGATAATTTTTTTTTCCGGCTCGTACTTGTTCGTTCCATTTTCCTGGAAAGTCACCACAGGTTGTGAAACATTCATATGTGAAAAATCCATAGACAGCATCGAGGAAACTTCACTTTGTGGAGTCTCAACATCATTACTCGTATTCATTCTCTTCGTACTATAATCGACTCTCGCACCCGCTGCATTATTTTGACAGAGAGAAGAACCACCGAATTCAATATCTGCAATACTTGAAGAATCAGGAACAACTGATTCCAAATCGCCTCCTGAATTTTCCTTTCCTGGAGTCTGAGAAGGCATTATAAAGGTAACTTCCACCTGGGGAATTAAAGCCCCGATGACAATCGAACCTCCAGATTCGACTTTGAGAATTTTGTTCGAGTCGACTGATAAGTAAGTTGCCATTTCAGCTATGATTTCCGAAAGCCGTAGGAGAAAGAGGAACTGGTAGTGATTTATTTGAACGCTAATAAGACTACTGATGTAGGCAAGGCCGTGAATGTCGGCAGAAGGATTGGAAGAAGCAGAGGAAGCGTTTTCGGGAGTACTTTCGGCTTTCATATGGATCCACAGGGTCAAGGGAAAAGCATCAAGAAATGGAACAGGTCTATTTTGGCCTACGGCTCTTGCTCCGAAGAAATCGCCCCAAACTGGCTCGAAATTGCAGCACCAAACATCTTTAGCTTCAGTCCAGAGAAGCTCGCGATTTAATTGACGAACCATTTCGTTCACAGAGTTGCTACTGAAATTTGGAGGAACTGATCTGATCTGATCGGTACCTACAATTAAAATAAAAGAAATTAATAGTAACTGTTCAAGTAAAAAGTTAGTAATTATAATTTGATTTGTTCCTTTACCAGCGCAGTGCTGTAGAAATTTCTCTGTGACGACGTGGAAGTCACCCGTTTTACTGGGAAATTCAGTACCGAAAAACATTTGTCCCATTTGAAAAGCGTTGAGACATTGCGCCAAATCTGCCCTAGAAGATCTTTCTGTCGATCTAACGTTTGTTATCGTCGCTCTAGAGGTTTGAATGTGGAGGGATTTTGGCCTATCCTTTTGATTTGGATAGTCTTGCTGACTTTCGAAAACTATCTGCAAATTAATTAAAAGAAAATTATATTTTATATTTAATACGAAGAATTAAAAGAAGACTTTTACTTTCTTTTTACTTACCCTTGGCAGTATCGCTTCAATTTTTACATCGAAATACATCAAATTCGCGGTGTTTGATGCAGTCTTGTTTCCACTACCCAATAAGGAATGATAAAGATTTAGAAGGAAGGAGTTGAACCAGAGACAGGAACAAATATCAAAGTTCACTTGGATAGGATTTAGTTGCACGTAAAATTTCGGTAGAGGTACTAGAAAAAAAAAAAACAGAAATTAAATTTTGAAACGCAAGAGTCAACTTTAATTAAGAATGAGAATATTTTTTAAGAAAAATAATATAGAAGAAAATAAAACTTACAAGGAAATGTGATGTCTCCTGGATAATAATAGTAGGTAAACTCTGCATGTAGAATATTAACATCCTCAGGAAGACAGAATCTGTCTTTGTCCCCTAAACAAACAAAAATTATTATTAGATTTCTGAAAATGATAAAAAAATTACCAACATGCTTCGTGATTCGTGGCAGGTGACTCGAAAACACAAACGATGGCGAGCTTTATGCCACAAAAATGGTGAATGCATATCGTGATACAAACTTCCACTCGTAACAAACATTTGGATTATTCCAAAGATTTTTCTTGTAAAAAATCACATTTGAACAAATCTTTGGACTGATCCACGAATTTCTAACGTACACCTAAATAATTCAATCAAAGTCAAACTTTCTCGTACGAAAAGTACACATTTTAGTCCTAAAGTCTACAGAAGTCTCTAGAAATTTAATTTACAATTCTGATACTTCTGTGACACATCTAGCAAGCACTTAACACACTAAATCTATATTCGCTTATACCTGGTGTATGCTTCTTCCTCGATTGAGCTGTGCAATAACCGGTAAAAATATTATTGACTTAAAGAATACAAAACCCGAGAATGTTCGATTAATTTTATTAATTTAATTACATATCTTAATTTTTTTTTTTCATTAGCTTCAAAAATCTTTCGAAAATTACCTGAAACAAACTCCTTTGGTGAGGGCTTCCGAGTAGAAGTTGTAACTTTATAAAGAGTAAAATCATCGATTCGAATTACGATGCAGGTCGTCATTAGTTTCGCTAATTGTTCAAGAACATGATTCTTTACTGGATTTCCACTCGGATGAGAAGATTTTCTATCCTGAGTTCCGGAACTTTGAAGTGAAGGTTTATCTGATTCGTCACCACTCGATTTTGTACTGCTTCCTGCAATTTAAAAATAAACAAATGAAGGCTAGTTTTTTCAAAGATTCATAAATTAATGTCTTAATTTAAGAGTTTTAATAATTATTTATTTACCACTTGCGTTTCTCTGAGTTCTTGTTAAAGGCGAATGTTGAGTTCTTCCGGAATCTATGAGATCCATAAACTGCCCCCTGAAAGCATTCAACGATTGCTGTAACCATTGACTATGAGGAGTTGAACTTTCCTTGTAAAGGGCCCAGTGTTTTCTATCTGCAATTGCCAAATGATAAGGGTAGTAATCGATTTGGAACTTCACCAAAGAAATTTGAAGAGCTCCTCCGTCCATCAAATCTGGATGCAGAGATCTTCCCGCTGAAAGAAAATGAAGTATCATTTTTTATTTGTAACACTCAATTTTATAAATAAGAATCTGTAGTTTTATTTAAAGATTTCTACCTCCGGGATCGTCGCAGAGATGCAAGTCAATTCTCTGTGAAAGAAAATGGTAAGATGTCTCGTAGACATCGTACCTGGTAAATATTTTCGAAATTGGTGTATGACTTGCACTTTTCGATCTTGTCTGCTGAGAAATTTGTGCTTGGTATTCTGGTAAACCCTATAAAATAGAGAAGATTATAGTCTAAATAAATGAGTAGAATTCTTTAAAAGAATTTTAGTTTAATTTCATTGCATTCAAATTTACCTCTAGCTTCCGAGCAGCTTTTGTTTTTCTTTCAAGAATCGTTGCTTTTTCTATTAAGCCACCGAGGGAATCGATAAAGTGAAGAGCAGCCTTTAATTGAGAGTCGGTCAGCACCCAAAGGAGATCGTCTAAAATTATCACTAGCCGCGATCCCATTACAAAACAATCTAAGGAAAAGTTCAAATTCTTGAACAAATATTTATTATGATTTATTAAAATGCGTATTAAATGTAAATTACGAACCACTGAGTCTTTTCTTAATCGTAATTCGACATCTCGCTTGATTCGTGAGTAATCGAAGCGGCGTGAGGTCTTTATCTTTGGTACTCCGAGCCTCAATTCGCACAGTTTGCCATTCGAGTTCCTTAAAAATAAGTAACTGTCCTCTATCTGGATCTTTTACTCTCGTCATTCTCAAGTCGCACCGCTGCCAAGTCGGAGATTTCGATTCCACCATAATACGTGACATCTGAGGAAACAAAAATGTATTTATCGCTTGCTATCGTTTTATTTTCGAACATGAAAAATACATTTGGAATATTATTGTTCTTAACAAAATAAAATAAACCGACCAATTGAATGTCGAATAATTACGAGGGTCAATATTTTTACCTGAACTGAGGCAATAAATGCTGGACTTTTGAATGTTACAGAGACGGTATTGACAGCAACGGTTATTCCATCAATTACTTTATGAATAAAAGAATATTTTGCAGGTCCAGCATAAGATGATAATCCTTGTGGAGATGACATGCTTCTCAAGTCCTCAACCGTTTCTACTTCTATGTGAACTTCATCCAAACTCTGAAAGAATGAAAAAATTTAAATACTTGGAATTAAATCGGTAGCGAATAAATTTTCTTCAAAAAATAAATATAATCTTTTCAAAAGAGGATAAGAAATTAGTTGCTTTTGATGAACTTCTTACCAGAAATATAGGAACACTTTTCAACTTAGTCCATTGTATTCGAAATGTGACTTTGTTGCACCAAGCGCTGGTTAATCTTAACCATGATGGTAATTCTAACAAATCTGTTAAAACGATTTCATCAAGCTCCAAATTTGTGAGTTCTCCTTCTCCTTTAAAGGTACTTAAATTTATTTTATCTGCCGACAAATTCTTCGTGAATCTAAAAGAAACAGAAAAGAGGATTTTCAATTTTAATTTTTTTTACAAATAAAATTAAACAGAATTTGACACCTATTTAACTTTAATAATAAAGCCAAGAATACTGATTTTTAATTGGATAATAATTAAAATAGGAGCAACTTTAAGTAATAATTAAATTCTCTTTATGTCTTATGTCAACAATAACTCGACAATAAAAATCGGAAATTAAATGAAGAAAAATGCAATTTAAAAAGTTGGAAAGAATATTTCAAAATAACAAGTTGAAAATTGCACAATTTCAAATTAAAAGTATGAAAAACGTCTATTTACTTTTAATGATAAAAATAACTCCAAAAACAAAGAACGTCGAAATGGATAAATCAAAACTAATTCTTTAAATCTCGGTAAAGTCCAAGTAAGGAAACGTATCTCCTAACTTTCTCACAAAATCTTTTCTGGTGAAAGTATTTTTATTGGCTGATTATTGCCAAGTATAAAAAATAAATACAACTGTCAAAATGACAGAAATCAGCTGATATATTTAAAAAATTCAGCTGTATGAGCCACAATCTATGTTTTAATAATTTCTAATCAAATTACCGATGAACTTGACGGGCCGTTCGATACGATAGTTTGCGCAGGCAATTAGATTATGATAAACACTTGAGAGAAAGTTAATCGCTTGAAAATATGTCGAAGATCGTTAGCGTCCTGAAGATTTGTTGAAAAAAAGATCAAACGTGTCACATTAAGTTTATGTCAAGGGCGGTGCGATTTTGCCATCTGCATAAATATTTCGGAAAACTGAAATTTAATAGTAAAATGCACAAAAACAAATAAAACTTACCTCGAAAGATGTTTTAACAACTGATTTTTAATGATTGACACCATTTTCTCGATTTTAATTACTTTTCATAACGATGAGCATGGTTAGATTCGAGAAATAAATTCCATCTACTTCGTGCTGACAACCACTGACAACATATGTATGTGTATGTATATGGTATGTATATGTATGCATAGCGAAACCAATTCTACCAATATCAAAACATTAAAAAAATCCAGTGTTGCCAATCTCTAAATCCAAATTTGTTTACATATTTGATAAAAGCAGAGATGATAAAAGATTATTACTTTTTATCAGATTTTTTTAATATCTTAAATTTCAGATATTTGCTATTAAAATTTTCGAATTTTATATTGTTTTATTGAAAAAAAAATAGATTTAAAACTGATTCAACGCTAGGAATTTGAATATTCGCGCTAAATGAGCACCATCTATTAATTGAAATTTTTTATCCTAACCTAAAAATCCGTGAAACGTCAGTGTCAAACTCAAAAAAGATTATACATATGTAAACTATAAAGTGTTTAAAACTAAAGAAAGTGAAGAATTTGATTAAATGGTCCAAAATAGAAAAGACTTTTGTTTCAAAATGTAGACATAAAACCTTGGATTTAAGTTTGCCCTCGTGGAGAATTTCGCTATCTTCTCTTTTTAACTTGTAATATTTGAAAAGGAAAGATAGACATTCACATAGAGACGAACAAAAAAATGAATTGAGAAAAGGAAGATGCTGTAGGTGTTTTTTATGAGCGCAAAAGTGGTAAAAGATAGAGAACCACGTTTGTGACATGTAGTTAGAGTTTCGAAAGCAAATAGAGAGGACCCTCTTCGACCCAACGTGCCCTGAATTATTCATAAAGGTGAGTATCGTTCAATTATATCAATTTTGTATTTAGATACATTTTTTTACTTTCTATCACATAGACTTTTTGTTTCTTTTGCTCCGGAGCCGCAGTTTCGAAAGTCAATCTTCACAACCTTCATAACGTGGCAGATTTCGAAATTTAGAGGATATTCTCCTTCATGGCATATTTTCAGGATTTAGAATATCTTTATTAAATTTCCAAGATAAATATTGTCAAAAAATTAATGTTTTCCTCATTTTTTTTTTCAATTTCATATTAACAGTGTTTTTGAAATGTTTTAAATTTCAATTTACTCGAGTTTTTATAGAATAAAAAATGAAAAAACGAAGGGTGATTATTTAGAAAATTATATTAATTTAAGTATTGCTAATTTTTCTATTAACATTATTTTTTGGCTTTCAGGAAAGATGTTTGTCTGTGGATTCTACTAATCAACAATTCAAACGAACTGTGGCTCAGAAATTTTCTACTATGACAAAAAAACAACGTAAGTTCTTTTTTTAAACAAGATAACATTTTTCCTTATCTTTGTTAAAAACTTTCCATACATATTGTAAATAATCAACCGACCTTGAAATTGTTCATACATTTGATCAGGTGCATTACTATACAGGTATTGTGATGCGTAACTTAAGTGGCAAGACTTCTTTAATCCTTTTAGAATGAATGTTAAAAGTAAAATTAAATTCAAAACTGAATTTTGTATAATTTTCGAAAAATCATGTCTATATTTCTTTTCAGAAAACCCTCAGCACCTCAAGTATATCAGTCTCGTTACTCTCACGGTTCAAAATGCTCTCGTCGGCCTCAGCATGCGCTACGCTCGCACCAGATCGGGGGAAATGTTTTTATCATCTACAGGTTAGTCATTCAATTATTAATTTTCATCATATTTTCATAGAAATGACTTTTACAGCCATGTAACTCCAAGTAACTTTTCTAATTATAAAAAAATTATAATTTATAGCTGTAGTAATGTCAGAAGTGGTGAAACTCATCACCTGCTTGTGTCTCGTTTTCATCGAGGAAGGTAACTTCTCAAAATTCATCAATACTTTCCACTTAACAATTATTAAGCAACCAATGGATACCTTAAAAGTCTGCGTGCCATCTTTAGTCTATATCATCCAAAACAATCTTTTATACGTATCAGCTTCGAATTTAGACGCAGCCACTTATCAGGTAAATAATAAGGAAAAAACTGTTAATCAAATAAAATAATTCTAAACTAATTTACATTATGATTCTAGGTTACTTACCAATTGAAAATCCTCACAACTGCTTTTTTTGCGGTCGTTATTCTACGAAAATCTCTACGAAAATTACAATGGTCAGCACTAATTTTGCTCCTCGTGGGAGTAATTCTAGTCCAATTAGCTCAAAGCGGTCCGCAAAAGGTCCCATCCGGGATTGAACAAAACCGACTTCTAGGATTTACAGCTGCCTTAAGCGCATGTTTTCTTTCCGGGTTTGCTGGAATTTACTTTGAGAAAATTCTTAAAGGCTCGGATATCTCTGTCTGGATGAGAAATGTCCAGTTGAGTTTTCTTTCCTTGCCTTTCGGTCTTTTCACCTGCCTTTTAAATGACGGAGAAGTCATCAGAAATCAGGGATTTTTTGTTGGTTACGACTGGTTCGTTAACTACCTGGTGCTTTTGCAAGCTTGTGGTGGTTTAATTGTCGCGATGGTTGTAAAACACGCGGATAATATTCTCAAAGGTTTCGCAACCTCTTTAGCAATTGTAATTTCTTGTGTCGCCTCCATTTATTTATTTAATTTTCAACTCACTTTCCAGTTTAGTCTGGGTGCAGCCCTCGTTATTTGTTCTATTTTTATGTATGGACACCAACCTAAAAATCTGGTGAACGACAAACATACACTTCTGGAAAAAGTATGATATTTAAAAGACTAGATTTTTTCGAATAAAGAGAGAAATAGGAAAAGAATTTATGTAGAAATAGCTAATTTATAAGAGGAGATATTATAATAATTATAATTATTTTGTAAAGATAGTTTATCAGATTTTATATTCAAAGGCAATGCACAAGTCGGCCAGTGGTATCAGTGAGTTTAAGATTATAACTCGTACTGTACGTAGCGCCTATTTTTGAAAGTATTTAAAAATGTAGATACTAAGTTTTCGAACTTTGGAAACAATTTGTCACAAAGTATCCGAGATGTTAAGAATGATTTTTGAAGAGTGAAGTGAATATTTTTATACTGGGAAAATACTCCATAAAAGTTACTGATATATTAAAGGAGAGAAAGAATACGGATTTTGTATTCTTATGTACTTAACTTAATGTAAGCTAATAAACACCATTTTTATTCGAGCGTATAGATAAATAATTGAAATTATTATTTCATTACTTCATTAGAAATTTTCATTTTCAATAAAAGTAATACGCTTCACTTTTCGAGTCCTACTAGTGACTATTTTCTCGTAATATAAGAGACGAATGTGAACCTGGAATATATTTTTCAGGTTCTGAGAAAAGGGTAAAGTTGTTCACCGATGCATAGGTGAGAAATTATCTTATGACTTGAGTTCTGAATAATTATCGAAATAATAGCTTGAATTATAGGAAACCTATAGACGCAAAATTTCATTTCAGAGGAGACTTATGAATACTTCATTTAATAATCGCATTGCGGGAATAAATCATTTTAGTCTAGAATATCAGGATTTGCAAGCACTCAGTTTTGCCGCGACTGTCGACAAAGAATGAGCGTCTTCGATAATCATTATTTTCGGATCAATAAATTCTTCCTATCATGCACGGGTCTATGGCCTTATCTCAGCACTGGAAGAAAACGTATCATGCGAACTATTGTTCTTATTGTCATTTCACTTTATCTTGTCCCTACGGTAATTTGTTAACGTATTAATTTGTGAGTAGTTTAATTTCAAATTATATTTAAAGATTGCAATGATTTCAAAATTTGTAAGGTATGAAATGAAGTCTTGCAATTGGAATTTCGCGCCAAAATCGTTGTATGTAAATGTGGCACGAAAATTAAATTTTAAGATCTTTACACTTTCAAAGAATTGTAGATTTGAAATATTTTATCTAGGTGGGTGGATTATATGAAGTATGGGGTAAGCTGGATTTGATGGTCGAGTGTCTTATACCTATTTTCACTGCATTTGGATGTTTGGTATGCACCATCACTTACATGTGTAAGGAGAAACAAGTGAGATTGCATTGAATTTGGAAGAATAAATTAGTTTGAATCTTTTTTTTAGTAGAGCTTAGCATTTCTTCGTTTCTAAAATATTGATTAAATATTGATGAAGTCAGATTTCTAATTTTTATTTATTATTTCATTTCTTTTTATTACTTTTTTGATAATTATTTTATTATTTAAATTTAAATATAAATATTTATATAAAGCTGAGGGGACTCTTCAACTGCATTGAAACTGACTGGAAATTATATTCATCAGGAGAGGAATTTAATATTCTTCAAAGTCATGCAGAAAATGGAAGGATTCTTACATTATTTTATTTCGGTAAAAATTGGAAAGGAAAGAAATTAGAAGTTAAACAGTGGAGGTGAAGAGAAAAGTATTTAAACACAATATTTTTTCAACAAAATTTTATAAGTATTTTTTATTATTATTAATTTTTTGAGCTTCTGCTACTTAGTTAATTTTTCTTTCTGAATTTTACTGTCTACTCTGTTTTATTTATAAATAGATATTTTTTATTCCCTTTAAATAAATTGAAAAACAATGCAAAATTGACTTGTTTCATAAACTCTAATTAAATTCAAGATCAAGTGAATACATATTTCCAAATTAGAAAGAATAAATTTATTTATCAACAAAAACTTTGATGGTGACTATATGAAAGTATGACTAGATTACATTTTTTAATTATTTAAAAATAATTTATAAATTTTCAGCGTGCATAATTTTAACAGCAGCTACGTACATTTTAACGACAGTGGCACCTCAAATTTTAAATATTATTTTACCATTAAATGAAAGTCGACCCAAAAAATTACCATCTAAGGTCGAATATTTTATAAATTGGGAAGAAAACTTCGAATACGTTTTCATCCATATTGTATTTACAGCCGTAATTGAAGTTTGTGTTTTAGTAGGTTGTAGATCAACATGCTCAGTTCTGATTGAACATGCCTGTGGATTATTTGCAAACGTCGGGTAATTTTTTTTTAATTGTCCTATAAGAAATTTTATTACAGAAAGTAATTTAATTTATTTTATAGCAATAGATTAAAAAATGTGATAAATAACATGGGCTCTGATAAAGCAATAATGGAACCACAATTAAGAGATGTAATTTATAAAGATGTAACTTTCTGTATAGAACATCACTTACGTGCAATAGAGTATATATTTTAAACTATATTACTTTAAATTTATAAAATTAAAAAATGGTAATAATTCAGAATTTTCTATTTATATTAGGTTCTCTGAAACAATTGAAAATTGTTTCTCACCCTGTTTTTTCTTTTTAATGGGATGTAGCGTCACTCTGATAAGCACTACCCTAATGGAGGTACAATTATTATTTTGAACTTATATTTTTATTTTCAGAAATTGAAATTACTTTATTCAAAGTAATTTATAAATTTTTATTTTTCAGATTGTCGTGCATTTAAATGAAGTTGATGATGCATTAAAATTTGGAGTTTTTACGGTTGGAGTAATTGTGGATCTCTATTTTAATAATTTTCCTGCCCAAAGGCTATTAGATTTCAGTACTTCTATTCCAGATCATATGTAAGTATTTTTTATTGTCTAAATAAGACTGGAGTTTAATTAATTACATTTAAAAAAATGTAATTAGACTTGATGGAATCTGGTATCGAATGCCTTCGGAATCTCAAAAATTACTATTAATGATAATGATGAGAAGCAAAATTCCGTGTACATTAACGGCTGGAAAAATGTATGTCATGTCTTTAAACAATTTTTCTTCTGTAAGAATAATTTTATACTTCCTACGTTATATTAAAAATTTGGATTTTACAGTAAAGTAGAAACTAAATAATTTACATTTTGTTTTCCAGGTTCTTCATATGTCGCTCTCGTATTTTACACTTTTGTCTTCGCTGCGATCTTAAACTTTAAAAGTCTGAAATTATACCTAATGAGGAAATTTTTAGAACATTTTGTATACCTTTACATTGATCCATATAAGTACACTAATCATCAAAAACCTTACTTTATAAAAATTATTTATTAATATTATTAATAGTATTATTAAAGGCGTTGAATCAAAATTCAAATAAAATTAAATTCCTCATTTTTCTCAGCAATCATTCTAATTAAATATCTCTTCGCTCTAAAGATGTATTTTATTATAAAATAGAAATATATATGCCTATAGAGCGAACAAATTTTACTTTGAATACTTTTTGTGTACAATGAGCAATTCAAAATTATCGTGAAAATTAAATCTTTTAATTTTACTCAAAAAGTATTAAAATTACAGATTTTTTCGCTCCGTATTCCTAATTTAAAAAAT
>JAUEJJ010000038.1:2646682-2665689 GCA_032164275.1 Synergus coniferae
ACTTAAGACTGTGACTGAGTGAGTCAATAACAAGTAGAAGCGTTCTCTCAATTGACTTGCTGCATACCGAGGGTTCTTCCTTAATTCTAGGTATTCAAGTGGCAAGTCAAAATTTGTTATTTTTGAAAATTTTCGCTGAAGCCAGTGCGCATGATCATTTCTACGCATGTGCAGAAGCGACAAGTGTTTGCGCGCCAAAATTCAAATCTGTACGTGGAAATATGCAATTTATCTTCCTGAAAATTATTATTTTAATGGAAATTGCACATTAAAGTAAATAAAATCTTTTTTTATTTACCTGTTTTCAAGTTTCGTACAGAAAATCTATTTTAGGATAAATTACAAAAAATTTAATGGTCTGGAACTTGAACTCCTCAAATTCGGCACTGTTACGAAACTTGAGATTGAGTGAGATACTATTGCAATCATTGCAATTCAGTTAGCCAGCGACTGTAATTGTTTGAGGAAGTTCTTGTTTCGTTCTTCAAGAAAATTCGAAAAATTTATCGAAAATGGGCGAGCCACAGTGTAAAAGAGTGAAAACTGCAAATGCTCTAGAGCAGTTGAAAACGATGACAACAATTGTTGCGGATACCGGTGATTTTCAAGGTTAGTGAAACAGTTTTTATACTTGGTGAAGGTATGTATTTTTCGTTAGAAAATCTAGTAAGTTCCATGCAAGAACATTGGAAATCGGGTTAAAGGCGAAGGTTACATCATTGTTAAACACGCGGAGGGGGACCCATGTGCTATATCTCGTATGATTTTGCGATTGTTATTCCACTTTTGAAATGTGGTTGTAAACTGCCAGGGGCGTAACTATGACTAGCAAGAGTAGATACAAATTTTGATCTGATGATTCGCATTTTTTTAAAGATTTACATCTCTTTATTTTTCCACTTATAGATTTAAAACATTTTAGAAGTTGCGTTTTCATTTTCTGCACATTCTTTTGATAATAATTTGAATATTTTCACAATTTTACGATACAACAATTTTTACTTCTAAAAATTACATTTTTACTTTACAATAATTTCTAGGTCTCTACTGTAAAATATCGTATACAACTTCGTGTACAACTTGACTATGGAAAATATTATTTATTATCTTCATTTTAAAATAAGCTATGTATGATAATTGGAAAATTAATTTTAATAAATGTAAATTAATAATGCTCAGAATTTATTTTGCTGTAAGGCAGATTTCTTAACATTTCTGTGATAAATAGTCACTGAAAGGAGATAAAGTAAGAAACTACTATTTAAAGAACTGAAAAAACGATTTCATTCTTATCGCATTATATAATTATGAAATCTGGATATGATCATTGAAATTAAAAATTTTAAATGTTTATTTCAAATACATAGCTAGATAATAGTTTATGTTAAGGAAAATGAGCATGGTAACGAAATTTACAAAAATCTGAAAAATTATTTTCATGAAATATTTTCTTGAATATAATCAGTTCTTCAGTAACCTTTTTCCTTTTCAGCGATGGAACAATTCAAGCCAACAGACGCGACAACAAATCCTTCCTTGATTTTGTCCGCTGCGAATCAAAATAAATACTCTCATTTAATCGACAAGGCCGTACAATATGGCAAAGCAGCTGGCTCGTAAGTAAAAAATTATTATTTCTCTAATCATAATATAATTATGTATCTATAGTAAATATCGAATCCGTTAAAATTAAGATTGATGAAAATCACCAACTAATCTTTTATTCCTTTTCTCTGTTTACATATATATTTTTCAGGACACTAGAAGAACAACTCGAGGCAGCGCTGGACGTTACTTGTGTTCTTTTCGGTCAGGAAATCCTGAAAATAATTCCTGGTCGGGTTTCCACTGAGGTTGACGCCAGATTGTCTTTTGATAAAGAGGCCAGTATCGAGAAAGCAAAAAAATTAATTGCACTTTACAAAGAATCTGGTGTAAGCAAGGATAGAGTTCTCATCAAGCTCGCCTCGACCTGGGAAGGAATTCAGGCTGCAAAGTAGTTATTTTTCCGTTTATATCAAATAGATAAAACAACATTTAAATGACTAAATCAAATTATAATTTGTCTTTAAATTTTTTATTTAGTTTATCTTTCTTTATTTTATAGAGAGTTGGAGGAGAAATATGGAATCCACTGCAATCTGACTCTTCTGTTTTCGTTTGCACAAGCCATTGCTTGTGCAGAAGCTGGAGTGACTCTTATTTCTCCCTTCGTTGGCAGAATTCTCGATTGGTAATTCAATTGAATTTAAATTAAATTTGATTTTAGATGAAAGTTCCAAGGACTTGAAATATAAATTCTATTTTAATTTTTTACAGGCACATTTCAAATTCCGGCAAGAAATCTTTCGAAAGTAAAGAAGATCCAGGAGTGATTTCCGTTACTCAAATCTACAATTATTACAAGAAGTTTGGATATAAAACTATTGTAATGGGCGCTTCATTTCGAAATGTTGGTCAGTGTAAAATCAGTTATTAATCATGTTTTTTATTAAATTCTTAAGGAATTTATTTCTAAATTTTTTATTTAAAATCTTGCAGGAGAAATTAAGGAATTGGCTGGGTGCGATTTCTTAACGATCAGTCCGAAACTTCTCGAGGAACTAGAGAAAAGTAAGGATCAGATTCGGAGGACTCTCGATGCTGAAACAGCGAAAAAGTCCGACTTCCAAAGAATTGAATTGAACGAGGCGAAATTCAGATGGATGCTAAACGAGGATCAAATGGCAACAGATAAATTGAGCGACGGTATTCGCAAATTCGCAGTCGATGTGCGCAAGCTGGAAAAATTGCTCCTGGAGAAACTCCAAGCTTAAGAAAAATAAGAACGTGTTTTATTATTGAAAAAGACAGCGTTTAAAAATCTGTCTAAAAACTTTCACTGAAAAACTATATTTTTTAAAAAATATTTTCAAATGTTCTAAAAGTTTTATTAAAAACATTCCTCGGTTGGTTGAGTGTTGACCGTTTGGAGACTGTAAATCATTATTCATTATTCACATAATTGATTATTATGGATGTGAAGTAAAATTAATAAAGATTTTTATTAATTCAAGTATAAAAAGATCAGAGCTGTACACTTTTCCGTATTCCAATTTATATGATATTGTTCAAATTAATAATTTAATAATTGATGAAAATGTAGATGTTGCCAGTATAATAATTATAAAAAGTATGCAAAAGTGCATAAGCAGTTTGTATTTACATACTTCGTTTTTGTAATAACATAGTTGATTGAATTTTTTTAAAATGTAAAATGATGACGTCATTGAAGTGGCGCCAACTGCTGTTCATTCTTACAAGCTTTTTTCAAAAGGCCGGTTAGCACCGTTAGCACTCAGCGTCAGCAGTCAGCTGTAGCCAACGGCTCTAGGCTAAAATCAATGATTCGTGAGAAATAATAGATCAGTTTATTCGCTTCTTTCGTTGCCTGTTTTGTGCTGTTTTGCGAGAGGTTTTTTCCTTTTAATTCAGTAGAAAAAGTGCGACAGGAAAATTTAAGAGAAAAATATGGAGTCTGCGATTGTGAATTTGGAGCAAAGCGTAAGTACAATAATAAACACCTCTACTCCAAAGCATATTGACCCTTTTCCTCTATAAGTTGCTAGCGTTAATTATCTGTATTTAACTATTTTCGTATATTTTCTATAGTTTTCAGTTATTCTAGACCATTCTTAATTTGAAAAATGTTTATATTTCCAATTTGTACAGTTGAGAATGTTTTTATAATTTATTTCTGCTCCAAAAATTGTAGAATTTTAATTTTAGGTGGTTCAAAATAGATGTTTTTTTTGTATTTTTTATATAAATTTCAGTAAAAGTAATAAATAATGGTCCCTCCATTTTAGAGAAAAGTCCAAAATTTCATAACTCTTATTTTTTAGGTTATAATAATGTTAAGAATTAATATTATATTTGCAAATATGTGAAATTTATTCACCTATTCACATAAACAAATGGTTTTAATTGTTCTATTTTTTGCATATAATTTATTTTCGTTCTTGTAATTAATTTTCTTTTGATTTTTTCTGACTTTTTATTTGAAGGTTCAGAAAGCAGACGGAAAACTGGATATGATTGCTTGGCAAATTGATACTTTTGAAAAGGAATTTCAAGATCCGGAGAACGAAGTGAGTTTATTTTTATTATTAAAATAATTTAAATATTGCTAATAATTCTCTTTCTCTCTGAACGACAAGTATCAGATTCCCTTCTATTAGTAAGAAATTCAATAAATTTGTTCAGGTTTCTGTGCTGAGACTTCTTCGATCTGTGACTCAAGTGAAGGAAGAATATCAAACTTTGCGACAAGATATTCTCGAAGTTCATCAACTACAAAAGCAACTGTCTGATTCTCTGAGGGCCCAACTTTCTCAAGTTCAGGGACATTTTAATATTCTACGGAACAAAATTATAGGGCAGCGTAAAACTCCCCAGTTAAAGTAAAATGTCGAAAAGAGTTTCTCTTTTTTACCAAAAGCTGAAGCACTAATTTCAACTTCCATTGACAATGGGATAAAAATTCAGATGAATACTTCGAGTACTTCCAATTTTTAATTTGACAAATTTGATCAAGTTCACAACTTCATTCAAATATTTCTATACAAATATTCGAATCGATCAATTTCAGAATCAAAAATAATTCTGATTTTCGAAGCTCTTATATATTTTGAATTTTACGAGGATTGAAAAATGGCGACAAATACAAAGCACAAAACTGGGGCCAATCGGTGTGCAGAAAAGATGAAGAAAAAGAAGAGAAGCTAATATTGGGAATACTTTATTCTTTTTTAAAAGTGCTTCCAGCTGAGAACATTTTCATTATAATATCTTAGCAATTTATTTACTCGACGAGCTTCAAATCGCAAATCATAAATAATATGTTGCACTCTGGTAGCTTATTATTAGAATCTCGTACAAAATCAGAAAGCTCTCTAAAAAAGCATAATAATACAGAGATCAATATGTTGCATGCTTATATCTTTAGAATTGCTAAATGTTGTAAATCCTTTTTCGAATTTAACTTGTGCACTTTTCAATCATTCTGATGAAGATAAGTTGAATTTATTTTATTAATTTATGCATGCATTTATTGCAAGATGATCCTAAAAAATTTTAATTAAAACTGAATCAAAATCAATTAAATCTAAAAAATAAAATAATTGAAAATTAACAATCGACGTTAAAATTTTCATAAATGAATAAGAAAAATTGCCTTAAAACGTGCTCTTTAATAAATGCACATCTCTTTTAATTATTATTAATGAATGGCTTAATTTATAATACATTATTACTTGACGTGCCAATCGAGAAACGAAAATGAACGAATTCATATTTTTATGGGTCCACTATTTCTTAGACTTTTCTTTTTCGAAAGTAAAGCTCAATTTTTCTACTCTCACATTTCATCTTACCATTTTCTGGATCAGTTGTCTGAAAAATTATTTCAAATAATATTGATCTGCACTTTCAATTTCACATGGTATTTTCTAAGAATTTTAAATTAGAAATTGAATTTTAATCGATTGCTTGGACTTGGAATTTTACATCAATGTTAAATCAAAAACATTTTTTAATTGTACTTTCTCTAAACTGCGAGAGTAAATTTTAAACATCAAATTTCTTTTAACTAACGTTTTTATTTTAAAATTCGCATTGAACTTTTGCATGAACTTCGTTTTTCTAATAAACAATTAACGTAATAATTGTGAAATTCTGAAGTAGCTTAGAATAAGAGAAAAATGGTCTGGAACACATTTAACGTGCCAATTACTTAGATTCTTAGAACCTAGATTTGCATTAGAAAATTGTAGCTTACATATCAAATTTGAAGCACATTTGCTATCATACGATGTTAAGTATTTTTTTTAGTAATTTTAAAGGTTGGATTATGGACCCGAATTTTAATTTCAAAGCTCTCGGATTTTTCATGTTTTTGAAAATTGGTTTTTGTTTCAATGTTTCTAAGTCTGAAAGGATAATCAATTTTCAAAATCGAAAAGCTTTGAGATTTAAAATATCCAAAATTCAAAAAAAAGTTTTAATGTTAAAAAACGAGCAATTTCAGACTCGTTTTTTTCACCGTAAACTTTTCAATTGTTAAGTTAATTAATAAATTATGATAAGTTAACCCTTCTTAGAGCGAAGGCTAGTTTTATTATAATGATATTTTTGACACTTTTTTACAAATTTCTTTCAAAAATTAAAAAAAAAATAAGTAAATCCGAAACAAGAGTAAATAATCTATTTATTCATTGGACTTCAAATTGAAAATCTCGAGTTCAATCACAGTAATAATTATAAAATCAGCATTGAAAATCAAATATATGTAAATCGATTAATGTATCTAGCACGAAGGGCATAGCTTTAAATATTGCTAACGCAAAAAAGGCGTTAATGATTAATGATTAATCCGAAATTATAAATTCGAAAATCATTTCTGAAATTGTGTGTTGGAACCGGCTTGGCTGTGCAATATTGTAAAGCCTCGCGATTATTTGTTGGATTATTTATTATAATAATATAATTGCTCAATGTTTCGATGTATATTTATATTTAGTTGGAGGCATTATATAAAACCTACATCTTTTTAGATATTCATCTCGTATTCAAGCAAAATAAACTGTTATCTCTGTAGCAAAAAACGTTCCTTATTTCGCCAAAAATGTCTTTGTTTATTATATTTTACATTTTATTTTGAAAGGTTTTAACTTCTTTTACGCGTTGGGTAAAAAATGATTAAATAATGCTAATTTCTAAAAAAAATTAGTTGTTTTAAAGGATGAATTTCGGCTTCGTCACCTGGAAGATTTTGTGTTGAATAAATAACACTTTCCGGAAAGAACACGAAGTAAGATAGTTATGCTGTTTACCTGAGTCATCGTTCCCACGATAAAAATAATATGATTCTTTGAGTCATCAATTAATTTCGTAAGAAGGCTAATGATTCTGTGATTTTAAAAGCGAAGCGAATTCTTATCATATTTTTTCAAGTATTTATTTATATGTATTACTTTCCTTACATATAAGTTTTTCCAGAATTATAAATTTTCAAATGATTTTTGAATTTTTAATAAGTAGTTTTTATTTTAATATTATTTTAAATGACTTGAAAGTAGGTAGTATTATGCTTTCTTTTTAAAATACTATTAAATAATAAACAGGATATACATTAGTTTGAGAAAAAAAATGTATTTCACATGCAATCTTTTTTACTTTCTCTCTTATTAATGTCATTAAAATCTTATTTTTAACTTTAGTTTCAGAGAAAAAACAGAATCATTTACTCATTTCCTGTCTGAAACGCCCCTTAAATATAAGAGCACCAGAGAAGAAGACCTTGTTCTTGAAACTTGAGAAAATTCTGAATAGAGAACAGGAAAGGTATCATTTATTTATTTATTTATTGAACAAAATTTTCTACTTTCAGCTCAATGAGTCAATTTTATTAAAATATTAAAATATTTTTCATTACTTTAATTCGAGAAAAAATTAATTCTATATAATAGCTATGCGCAGTGCTCACAGTTATTATACTTGATTCATTTTCTGTCTAGATTCGAAGACCAAGATATGCTTTCCTTAAAGTATACTTGAACACGAGCGAGGTTGTAGACCTTTGTCTACACCCACTATGGAAGTCTGTGATCTGTCTCACCTTTCAGAATTTAAGATATGCATATCAATTCCTGCGGATGTTTCCCTATGGAAACAATAGGCTAGTCGCATTGTTATCAATTTTTTCCTTTTTTCTTAATCAAAACCATTTCCATCTTTACAATCCCAAAGAAATTTAAATTCAAAAGTTTTAATTTCGAAATTATCTTCAAACTTGAAATCTCGATGTTTGAGCGCAAATCCAAAAGCCAATGTTTATCATTCTAAATTTTACATTTGCAAATTAGACTCTTCAACCTTAAAATTAAATTCTATTGAAGTTTGGAAAAAAAAGTTTGGCAAAGTTCAATAGATTTTTATTCTTGATTTTGCTGTGATTAAATTGTCTTTTAATTTAGAATAATTTGAACAGAGTTTTCTTTCTTGAAGTGAATCACCGGTTAGCATAATCTTAGGAAGAATATTGATCCCCCTACTTGAAACCTTCTCTCACCTTTAAACTCAATTGCGGTTGATTCACAATGTGAGTTGGCCGCCAAGATTCTCGTTTCGATAGTCAACCTCGTTCACCTCGAGTCCTTCAATTTTTTCCACCTCATATTACTTTCCCTTTAGAATTTACAAAAAAATTGAGCTACTATTATAATTAGAAAAGGTTATTTACATTTTGTTTTTTCTTTAAATTAAAATTAATCTTCCAATTTTCAAAATCACTTTTTTATAAATTTCATTATAAATTTCATTAAATTTTCTTTTACTTAAAATTAATTGAAACAACATTTATTTAAAAAAAATTGAATTTAGATTTAGAAGTTTCTAAATTAATAGGTAATAAATATTTCAAAATTAGGAAAGTAAATTGATAAATTTTCGACATTTAAAATAAAAAGTGGATCGCTATTAGATTCAGATCAAGGTTGGATTATAATCTTCCGAATCAAAAGGGACCTAATTTGCGTGTCATCAGTGAAAACTCTTCTTCGATTAGAAACTCGGAGGAAGAAATCAAATAAGAAATTAAAAGCTAAGGAGCATCTTCTGGCGACTTCCTGGCACTGGATTTCTCGTTTACAATTTACATCGATTTACCATCAGCTATAGGTCGAGAAATTACAGCTACACTTGAATTAAACTCACACAATAAGCACGTGTGCTTGGCTCGAGACTTGTATTGACTCCACTCTAGTGGCTTATCTCAATTGTGAAAGGTGCTCATCCCTACTTAAAAAAAAAAGATGTAAGTCCAGTTATCGTCACTCTCTGAACCACATTTACGGCCTTTAACGAAGAAAGTTTACAGTTGATGATCCACATTCTTAAAATTCGTCTTGCCATTCCTCTTCCTGTAAAAAATAAATTTTTTAAAAATTAAATATTGAATTTTATTTAAATATATTTTTTTTAATTTTGAATGATCGAAATCGTTTGATGATTTATATTTATAATCATTATTGAAGTTTAAAAATAAAAATATGAACAATCCACATTGTGAAGTAATATTTGCAGTAAAGTGATTAAAATTGAATTTATAAATTAAATTGAAAAAAAATAATTAGAGAAAGAATATAAGGAAGACAAAACCAACTCGGCTTGTAATTAAAATTAAATGAGATATTATTCTCTATTTGTTTGAACAAATAGCCATCGAAATCATTAAATTTATTACTATCGTAATTAAATCGAAAATAAATTGTCGATGACAAGCGACTTGAATGAATAATTTCCACCTTGATCAACGAATCATTCTGAATTTTTCATGCCGTCGTCCTATCAGTTATGGGAAAGGCATTTGTTAATCTGGCTTGACGATCGTCTCGCTCTGTAAATGTAAAAAAAAAGTTTCACAATTGTTCATTTTCTCGGGAAAGTTTTTGCTAATTTGAATACGAGTCACACATTTAGATCATTTTTATCTCGTTGGAAAAATGAAACTGGAAAAAAGTGAACGGTTTTACAACTGTACTGTTGGAAAATCTTAGTTAATTCTGTATTTTACTTTTTTAAAAATGTTTTCACGAGGAAATACGCTCGGAAATATGAAACATAAATAATAGATATAATAATATTTGCTATCAAATTAATTAAAAAAATGTGTTCCTTTTCCGGGATAAGTAAATAAAGCTGGAGTAAGTAATCAAGAGTTTTCTCCTAAAATAGACCTCTTAATGACTTTCTTTACAATTTCCTTCTTTTCTTGCTTTCGGGACCTAAATACAATTGAATAAGTTTTTTTATGAGAGGTTCACGCTAATTAACTGGTAATAAGTTACATCTCGTGCGAACTGGAATTTCCGCTGTAAAAAGTCAATGAAATATTATTAATTAAAATCCTATATTATTAAAACTGTTTTTTAAAAATATATTTTCTCTTGTATGTTTTATTGTTGGTACAGAATTTATTTAAACACTCTAATAACGGTTCGGAACCTTACTTATAATTTATAAATAATATTTCATCAATTTAAATTTTTCTCAATTTTTGAGATATATTTTAAACCTTTTATTTATGTTTCAGAAAATGATAATGAAAACTTGCCTTATAAGGATACTTCTTTATATTCTACTTTAAAACAAAATTAATTAGTCATATCTTATTTTAAATAGTCATATTTTCGGATTAAAAAGTGTAACGTATTTTTTACCAGTAAATTTCGTAATTAGAATTTAAGATAATGGATAATGAAACATCATTATGGTCAAAGTCGTATCACGTATTGGGGCAAATACTTCGTTCTAATGACCTACTCCTACGCCACATTAAGCAGAATTTTTTAAAAATATTTGTTCTATTAGTTGTTTTTAATTATTATTTTATGTGTCGTTAAAATTAATCGAAAACAATAAATGTGAAAAAATGAAATTCCTAGTCATTAATAATTGAAAAATTTTTTTAATTTAGCAATTTTTGTGTTTCTAATGATTTATTATTGAACAATAAATTTTTTTCTTCTTTTTGTAATTTGAAATTTCCTTTTTAATTTAGAAAAATTCGCGTATTCTATGAAAGTGCGAATTAATAAAATTATAATTATTACTTTCTGCATTATCATTTTGAAGATAAGAGTGGGAAAAATATTAGTAATAATACTTTTTGAATATAAAATTTTAAAAATTAAATAAAAGTGCAAAAAAATCAGAAAATTTAAGGAGGGAAGTATAGGGTGACATACTTACTATTAGTGAATGGAGTTCAGTAAAGTTGAGTTTAGTATCCAGACAGTTCAGTCGTCGGGTAACCGGCTCTGAGGTTTGGATCTTTTTCTTAGTTCTCTGATGCCAGTAAAACTGAAAGCAAATTAAAAGCCATGAGCTCGTTCAAAACGGTGAGACGTTCTTTTCAGTTATCATTTCTATGACTCAAATTAATAAAAAAATTCCTAAAAGTGTATTAAACAAGTGAATTCAATGCCTGCGAAAGTAAAATATTTTAATGTTGATATATAATCTACAAATTGTCAATTTTATTGAGTGAGAAGAGTTTCAATAAAATAAATAGACTCTGTTGTGTGCTAATTTTGAGAGACTCTATACATTTCTAATTTTGAATTAGAATCAAAATCCAGTTTTCGAAAAGTGTAGATAAATTCTTTAGTGATCGAATAAAATTTCTCAAGGGAACTGAGAGGAATGAATGTGAATAAAAAAGCAACCTTGCAGGAAACCCGTTCCGTTATGATAAAAATTTAATTCAGTGTTCTCTGTTTCGTTACTTTTATTTAATTATTTTTATGTATTTTAAAATAACATACTAAATTGCAAGTAAGCTTTAATTAAATAGCTATAAATCAATTTTTCAATAGACAAAATATTGGTCTTTCATTGAAAGAAAATTAATTTTTGCATTGAAATATATTTGTCAAATTTTTATATAAGTCTGTTACCTAAAGGTCATAAAATTAGAATAACTATCAGTGAATAAAAAGGAGAAAAAGAACGCATTCTCGACAACTTCATTTGAATTTTACGCAATTCTTGGTCTGAAAAGAGTAAATTGGCAGTTTAGAATCTCTGTTTTAAAAATTTAAATTAGATGATAGGAATCTGAGGTGTTGTATTTTCAAAGCATTTCTTCGCGCTTTCTTGAATTTCCACAGGAAACTCAAACTTTTAAAAAATTCAAGGCCAAGTCCTTTCTGTCCTGTTAATTTCGAGTTTCAACAAAATTTTAATTACAATCCAAATTAAACAAGAATTCAGAGAATGTATTTACTAAAAAATTGTTTAATTGTAGCATTCCAATTTTAATTACTTTCCAATTAGATAAATTGAATTCGGTAAAAGGAATTAAATTAATATCTTTTAAATTTAAGAACTTGATAAAGACTAATAGATATTTCAGTTAGTTGAGTGCTTGTTAAATTTATTGAGAGTCATTGGATGAACAAATTTTTTTCTAAGTTACTTTTATAGTTTCGTAATATCGTCATTTCACTTTCCTTTATTACTTACATAAAGAGGAGACATCATTTTATAATCTGATCTGATCTGATAAAAAGAAATCATTATAGTACAAAATCGATGCTCTCGGTCGATTTTAAAGTGCATCCGATCAATTTTATTGCTTTCTAATGATTATAGTATATTTTCCGGTTAACTTACTTGTTTACGACAAATTTTCCTCTCGGTGTACATTTTAGTGGCTTCTTTTCTTTCCTTTTAATTTTTTTTTCTTTCTTTTCACATCTGCAATATCACACGAATTCTTCAAGCATCACTTCCACCTGATTCTAAGTGAGAAGAAATTTATCACCTCTGTCACGATCAATTTAATCCAAAAGAAATGAGAAATAAATCAGATTCCGCTTAATAAATCCGCAGCAGAGATAATTTGAACAAAAAGGTGTTATCCAACTGAAAAATAATATCAGATATTACTATCGTTTTTTGTTTGTTCTGAGATTTATAAGAGAAATGAGAATTTTTCTTCTCGATTGCGGCTTCATATTTTTAATTTTTATTTTGTCAATAAATTAGAAAGGTCTGGAACCTGAAAGACTTCAAATACATAAATATTAAAACCAAAAATATTTGAATGATAAGAATGAGAAAAAACAGAAAACAATAGATAAATAAATGCTAATTCAAAATCTAAATAAAAATATAGAAAGAAATTTCGATAGTTGCAACGCTTTTTGCAACAAAAGATCTTTACCACTGCTGTAATAGTTCACAGACTACTCGTTACGAATTCTAAATGAGGCTTGCCACGTAATTTATGCCTTATAGACATGAATTATTCAATTTCCGACGACACATTTGGCTCACTATGAATATTCGTTCTTCCTTCCCTGTTCCTATAATCTCGATCTATATAACAATGGCATATCTAATTCAAATCTTCTTTACTCTACTTATTGAAAATAAAAATTCAAAGGCCCCATTTGAAAATCACAAAGTACGTTAAAATTGATATATTTTATTTTAAATTGCAGAGCCTTTTCAGAGGCACAAGAATGACTTTGATTGTCCTAGTCTCTTTCTCAGTTGTTGGGAATTTCCTAATTCCAAAAGTTTCTGCACATGGAAGACTGCTTGAACCACCATCGAGGGCTTCAATGTGGAGGTTTGGATTTGGCACTCCTGAAAATTACAATGACCACGAATTATATTGTGGTGGTTACAGCAGACAGTGGACTCGAAATGGTGGTAAATGTGGAATTTGCGGAGACCCTTGGGATATGAAAAAGGTATTGTCAATTGACATCAATGACACTTCAAGCGTTTATCCGTTCTGAAATCGCAAAGCGAAGTAGTGACAACTTCAGCAACCTTGAAGAAAATTTCTTTTATAGTTTGTGTTAGAGAAGTTATAAGTTTCCAAATCTGAAAAAAAATTAACTAATGTATTATACATTCTCTAAAATTAAAAGCAAATTAAAGTTTGGATTCTTTTTTTAAATAGCCCCGACCTCATGAGACTGGAGGGACATATGGGAAGGATGTGATTGTGCGAAGATACAAAACAGGATCCGTTATTCCAGTACGAGTCGAGTTAACTGCGAACCATAACGGATATTTCGAGTTTCGGACGTGTCCGATGACCTATAGAGGAACCGAAGTAACCCAGGAGTGTCTAGACAAATACCTTCTTCGAGGAGAAAACGGAACAATTCGTTACTATCCTGCTCCTGGAAATGGGATTTTTGAAAGCTATTACAAACTTCCAGACGGACTCACTTGTTCTCAGTGCGTTTTCCAATGGCGATATATCGCCGGAAATAATTGGGGAACATGCGAAAACGGCACTGGTATGTGACACCCTTTTCAATAGATTTCATTAATCTCGAATATTAAAAAGTTATTACTCGATCGGAAAAGTCTTGAAAATTTTAGAAGTTCATATCAGGAAGCACTTGATACTAAGAAATCAAAATTGCATAGTTTTGGAATTTAGTCACCGGAAATTTGAAAATATATACTTTTATAATAACGTAACTTTATAATCATTATTAGGAATTATGATTTCTAATTGTATTCTCTCTTTGAGTTTAAAGTTGTAATATAACTGACGATCTTCATTCAAGCAGCGCACCAATCAGTAGAAAGTGCTTATTAATAATATGTTATAATACAAGAAAATTGAGTAATGTAATATTATTACAGCAATGTCATGTCTGTACATGACTTTAATATTGACTGTTTCGATTACGAAGTAAATATTCTCTCACATTTTCTTCAATGAAGTTGCACAATTCATTATTTGACGAAAAATTTGTCATCATTGCTTTAGAGTTTCGTTGATTTGAACATTAGAATTAACGTCAAAAGGAGAATTCCCAAGGTATTAATGACTAGACATTTTAATATACATCTGAATTCAAAATAATTTCCAGGAATTAAACAGAATATATAAAATTCAGAAGAGAAGATAGTAACTCCTATCAATTTCCACTTTTAAAATGGGTAAGACAAAAGTACAAAGCTTTTTAAAAATGCCATAGATACCTCTTCCAGTTTTTCAAGGTTTCACAGGTTTTATAGCAATCTTCGTCTCTCCAAAGTATTTCTTTATCTCCTTTCAGGTGCAGTAGGTTGCGGTCCTCAAGAAGAATTCCGATCATGTGCTGATATCGCGATCGGTGACAATGAAGCGACTTTGCCTCCAAGGCCCGAAACTTCAACGACTTCCTCGACGAAAGACTCTTCGACAGAGCCAGCCTTCGTGCCCGAATATTCCACACCCTTGTGGCTCTACAGCCTCATTATCGCCGGTACGTGCTTCCTGGTTGCCATGGCTGCTTTGGCCTTGCTTTACACGTACTACTATCATGCTGGCAGGGCCAAAAAGTGGCTCATGGCAAGAAGATTCCTGGCACCCGAACCTCCACCGGTTGCTCCACCACGACATAAAAGACACTTCTCGAATGCACAATTACAATTGTAATTATCTCGCCACCACAATCATGTAGATATTGTCTTCAAATCCATTCAAAATGCAAACATACTTCGATTGAGAAAGATCACCCCTGAAAATTTAGAAGAACAAATTAAAAACTTACAATTAGATAAGTAGATAGGTAATCAGAATTAAATTTAAAATTTGCAGCACGCTTTTTCCACCCAAGTTGAAACCGAATCGTGCTTGCAAGCTTGACTCAAGACGTATATATAACTTTAAGTTTTAGACACGTTATCCTGTACATAAGACTGTATTTATATTAAACGTATTTATTTTGTAGAAAATCAGCTTTTTATTAACACTGGTGGCATTCTTAGAAAGTATAAGTAATCCTTTAATGACACTTTTATCCTAGACTCTCCACTGAATATCTTCGGAATTTTTTATATATATATATATCAGATATATATATATATAATATATATATTATACATATATAACAGTTACAACTAATACTGATCGAAGGTAAGTTTATACCTTAAACAAAAAAAAAAGATCCATTTATAATAGTGTAAAAGAAAAATAAAAGTTTTAATTGTAGATTCTAAATTCTAGAATGAGAGAACGTAGAAGAGTTACGTTATTTTTTAAAAAACATTTCTTTAAAGTCTTTATTGGTTTTAGGCTTGATTTTTTCACTCGGTTTTGAAGTGTCGCCGTTACTTTTAGAAGTTAAAATTACAGTACGTGGAACCATTGAAAGAGCAGATCTTGGTTGAGAAAAAGATTTTGTGACTGCGTGTCCTCCAAGTGACTTTATCTTATAATCATCTTCGGAAGAATCCTTTTTGCGTTCTTTGGGGTTACTTATCATGACGCTGATTGGCTTATCCTTAATTTGCATTCCGTCAGTGGCGATCACAGCTTTCGAGGCGCTGGCGTCATCTTCGAAATCGATGTACGCCATTCCTTTCGCGTGTCCATTGCGATAAACAGGAATTCGGATATCGGTAATTGTTCCGTAAGGCTTGAAAATTTCATTAAGTTCCTCTGAAGTTATCGATGGTGGGAGTCCTGAAAATTGGGGAATTTGGTTTAAATTTGTAATTTCTAAAACATTTCATTTACAACTTTGAAATTGCAAAATCCTACCTTTTACGTAGAGTTTATTTTTCTCTACACCGCACTTGTACTTGAAAGCATGACCTCTCGTACTTTTGTTCGGGTTACAGCGAGAAACAAACATGGGTCTACCATTAACTTTTGTTCGATCGAGTTTCAAAGCCTCTTCAACTGCTTCCTGTAAACAGTAAGAAAACTCATTTATAATCTATGAAAATTAATTTAAATACAAAATATGAAATAAAAATCTTTAAAATGCCTACCGCACTTGAAAGTTGGACGTAACAAAATCCTTTGCTGCGTCCTTTAATATCTCGAACCATCTTAAACAACGTAATTGGTCCTGCAGGTGCAAGAGCTTCTTTCACTTCTTCCTCTGTAGCTGTATAATCCAAATTACTAACAAAAATAGAGATCTTATCATCGACTTCCGGAGAAGAATCTTCTTCCATTTTTTCATCTTCCTTAAAGCCAGGAGGAGGTTCTATTGAGCTACCCTCATTCATCTTCTCTTTTGAGTTTCCTTCCTTCTTATCCAATTTCAAAATGCTTTCCCTCAACTTCGGCTTTAGTTTTTCACTCTCTACATTACGTGAAATTTTCTTTGGCGATATTCCAAGAGCCTTTCTCATCTTTCCTGTTTCTTCTGCTTTCCTCTTTCCCGACTTTTTGGTTTGACCGAAAATGTCGAGAGGATTAGCGAAAACTTGAGACTTTTGACGTTCATCGTTGACTTTCGCAAGCCTCTCTTTTATTTTTGCCTCGCAAATTTCAAGTTGTTCCAGAGTTCCTTCGTCGCGTTCAAAATCTATCCAGGCATTAGCAATGCTCTCCGGCCAATCCTTGACGAGTAAAAGAGCTTTTGGATAAAGTTTTCTCAAATGTTTTGTCGTACCATAACATCTAAAAAAGAAATAAAGAAAATGGACTTTGCAGATTTAAAATGATTATTAAAATGAATAAATTTCAAGGATGAAAAATTACGGCTACCTTTCTAAACCGATGTATTCTAACCAGCTAGCAGCTTTCGAATTATGTCCCTGAGAAAGAATATCGGACCAAAGTTCTCTCGCTTTTTCCATGTCCTTCGCATGAATAGCTTCCACCCTCGCCCAGAATTGCAGAATCACGCAATTTGGATCACCCTCCAATCCAAAAGCCTTCGCTAAATATTCGCACGCCCTGTTAAAAGTATTCCTCAGCGTTTCCAGCTGCTTGTCCCTCTCATCTTCGTCATCGACGAGATCAACCCTCCGCCTCAAAAATTCCAAATACAAAATCCACAGGTTTCTATACTCCTCTGCAGTTGGAAATCCAGCTTCGAGTGCTTCTTCAAAAACATGCTGCACTTCTGAAACAGGTTTCTTCCACTTTTCATAAGTCCTGATTCTCTTCTGCCAAATTTGTGGACACCAGGGAACGTTCCTAGCTGCTCTCTTAAAAACTGGGTCCAAAACTTCTTCTATTCTGAGTTCGGATTCGAGATAGGTTACGTAGTCGAGCCAGAGAGAAGCCTCGACACTGAGTTCTGCAAGAGCTCGTTCATAAAGTACGGTGATGCGACCAGGATCTCCAATGTATTTCTTTTCATACATTAAATAAGCTTTGTATGAATCTAGCAACTCGCTCTCGTTTTGGGCTGAAACGATTTTTTCTTCAAAAGGCAAACGATCGCTGAGCTTTTTGTAAGCAGCTTCGTAATTAGCTATTACATTTTCATAGTCCGAGGCTACTTCAGCACCTGTTCCATTTCGCCAGGCTTCGTATTCCTCCAGGGTTTTTTCCATGTCGAGGAGAGGTACTTTTAACTGACGAGTGAAAAGTTTTTCAACTCGGTCGATTTGCTCTTTCCGCTGTACTAAGTTCGATGAGTCAACCTGAAAATTCGAAGTCATGCAAATTAATATTATATTGCATTTAAAACATCTTATAATTTTTAAGGTAAAAGAATTGTTTAACTACCATCGAAACTAGTACGTTCTCGAATTCCCGAAATGCCTCCCAGATAATTGCCCCTTTAGTGATATGTCCACTCGCTGCAGTTAATGCTCGTTCAAACAACTGGCGAACATTTTTAGCAGCGTCTTTATCGTTGCCCATATTTCCGATGCTGAATTGTAGGTATTCCAACCAAAGTTCCACCGCTGTAAACAAAAATATTTCAGTTTGAGAAGAAAATTTAAAATAGTAAAATTTCGTCGTTTTCGACGTTTTCAGTTCCCCAGCACGAAATCGCGCGCAAATGCAAAACACAACCTAGAATTTGTTCTCTTCAAGCTTTTGCAATAGAAGTCAATTTAAAACCCACAGAAAAAAAGGACAAGATTCACAAGATAAATCTTTAATCTACAAAAATATATCATTTCAATAAAAATGAATAAATCCATTACAACTTACACAAATAATCATGCACAGCCCTTTCGCAAATTGAAACGAGAGCCTTTTTTTCTTCTTCTGTAGTAGCGAGTTTAATCTCATCCTGGATCCAGGATTTCCATAATTCGGGACTAAGAGGATACTTAGCGCTCATATTTTCTCTCGCAGCTCGTAATCTCTCCAATTCTCCCATTTTTTGGAATTTATTAATAAGAGAAACGTGACTGGCATAGTCGTAAGGATTTTGAGCAAGCGTTGCTTCGAAATTTTTTACCTCGGCTTCATCGGCTTTTTCCTCATCGTCATCGTCGAGGTCTTCGTCGTCGTCCTTTTCACTGTCTTCGGATTTGTTATCCTCATCCTCGCTAAATTTTTCCTCGTCTTCGATCATTTGGCTTTCGTCTTCTACGTCGTCGGCTTCCAAGTCCCCTTGATTCATATTTTTGAGTTCTGTGTCATCTCCAGAACTCGCCGCGTCCCCCACGTCCATTTCTTCCATTTTCGTAATTCGTAAAGTAGTTTTACTTTTGCGACTTTTGCACAAGTTTTCAAT
>JAUEJJ010000038.1:2667626-2680334 GCA_032164275.1 Synergus coniferae
TTATAGCCATCATATGTTTTTAATCTGCTCCAACTTTTTCTAACAACAATCGTCAAAAAACCATTAAAAGATACCGTCATGAGATAAAAGTAAGTTTATTTTCTGAAAATGAATTCTCCAAGAATATTACGTTCATTATTATCCACAACTGTGAAAACTCTGAGGAAAAATATTCACACAACTGCTGGATATAAAGCTCCGGAGGTGTGGCAGCCAAATGATAAAGGAGGAAGTTGGGATAAAGCTGGTGAAGAAAAAGTATCTGAAGAGTACGAAGAATGGGAAAAACTAAGTTTATGGACGAAATTAAAGCAAGAATTAAAGTTGTTTAAAAATGAATGTCTAAAATACAAAGAGGAAATAGAAGACATTATTAGGGGTCCTTTTATCACTTATAGAAGGGGAGAAGTTGATGTTGTATGGAAATTTACTGAAGATCCAGAATGTCTCGAAAATTGGATTGTAACTGCTGACAGTGATAATAATGAAGGATATTCCACTGCAAAGTAAGTAATCTGACGTTTGTCTACAAATACAGTGTTACTTCAATTTTGGTTACTGCATTTTGAAGTTAGGAACACATTTCAAGAAATGAAAAGTTAATTTTAATTTCATAAGATAATATTATCAGGTAATTCTGTAATTAAACAACGTATAATTTTAGATAACACTGCTTCAATGTTTTGAATCTTTTTCTTCTAGATTGGAATTATCACCACATGGATCGGGAGTATTTACGGGAAATTTGGATATGCGAGTTCCAGATGATGGAGAACTTACTTACGCTGGATTCGCTAATATAAGAACTGTAAATTACATGATATCATTTGGAAGGGAAAGTGTAATGGATTGGTCTATATACACACATCTTCGAATGCGAATACGTGGTGACGGTCGCATTTACATGATAAATATAGGAGTCAAGCAAACTTTCGACGTCCAATGGTTCGAAATGTACAATTACGTCCTTATGACTCGAGGTGGACCTTACTGGCAAGATATTCGAATTCCACTTAGCAAATTTTTCTTGAGTCACAAAGGAAGAACTCAGGATCGACAACGACCCCTTGAAAAAAATAAAGTTAAAAATATAGGATTCACCTGCGCTGATAAAATTCCCGGGCCTTTCAGACTTGAAATTGATTACATTGGCGTTGAATGCGACGATTCTTGGTTGGAGAAGTTTGCTTATGAATCTTATAAAGTAGACACTTTGAAATTGTAATATGTACAGTGTACATAATCATTTAGAGAAAATGTATGATAGTTTATTAATAATATTCTGATAATATATCATTTTAAACGTGATTTTAGATTTTATTTACTACTTGAAGCTTTTTTAATATTACTAGTTTTGAAATTAATCATCTTTTATATTAAAATTTATTTATTAATAAAAAAATAATTATATTGATATCGTGACAGAATTGACATCGGTTAAAGTTCTAACTTTTCAAGGTAGTTTTCAAGAGGCGCTTTCGTCGCGTTCGATCATAAATTCGCAGTTTCGCAGCATGACATCAAACATGAATAAAAAAAAAGTCAAAAACAGTTAATAAATTAATTAAAATTGACCTCGTAAAACTTCACTGTCGCTATGCCCGATTGCACAAAACTTTCCAGGTGACCAAACTCCTTTAAATATAGTAAGTAATCCTTTTGTTTACTCAACCTCTCAATTTCTAACCTCAAAATATTTTTTTAATTGCTCTCTTAATTACAAAAAAGAGTCAATACTAAAATTAGTAGTGAATATTCTCTGGGATTTTATTATTGAAGTTTTATTTGTTAAATTTCCTACAATATATTTCGAGTTTGTTCCAAAAACTAGGATTTTCAAATATAAATAAAAAGTATGGAATACTTAGCAATTTGCATGTTTTTTCCGTATGATTTACGTGCAATATTTATATCTAATAATATGTTTTGAATGATTTCAGCGCTAGGAATAATTAATATGAGTTACTTCATCCTCCCAGCCTTTAGTCGTAGAGTTGTAAATAGATATAATCTAGAAAAATGTTTGCACCAGTTGCAATCAAGACTTTATTATGGAAAGAGCGATAGCAGGAGGCACAACCACGTAAATGGAAAGGAACGAATTCCAAGAAGAAAAGTTTTAAAGGCTCGGATTTTACGTGACTTTCAACAGACGAAGCAAAGGGTTGAGCTTTACATTGAAAGGGAAAATATCTGGACGATTCCGAATCTTCTTTGCATCACTCGAATTGTAACTTCTCCGTATCTTAGTTACTTAATTGTCTCGCATGATTATAAGGTAATAGAATCATTAATATAAAGTTCATAGCAGGCACAATTCCGAACGATACAGAATTTTTTGTAATCGTTATTGTAACTTAGAATCATTCAAGCTGAATGAACCTCGAATGCGATATTTTTCGTACTAGGAAAGTGAGGTACCTGAATTATAGGTGGCGTTATGTCTCCTGGGGTTCGCAGGCCTGAGCGATTTGGCTGATGGATGGATTGCTCGAACCTGGACATCTCAGGCTTCAAAACTGGGCAGCGTTTTGGATCCAGTTGCCGATAAACTCCTAGTGGGGACTCTTTTTCTCTCTCTGACCTGGGTCGATTTGATCCCCGTTCCTCTCACAGCTCTCGTCATCGCTAGGGACGTGATTCTAATTTCCTGTGCGTCCTTAATACGCTATCGCAGTCTTCCTCCTCCGGTAAACTGAAAATTTTGAATATATTATTTAATGATATTTATCAATAATTCAATTATTAAATTAATATGGAAATCCTTTTAGAAAACAATTGCAAGATTTTTCGACCCAACGCATGCAACTGTGCAAATTAAACCTCACTGGTTGAGTAAATTGAACACTGGAATTCAACTGATCCTGGTTGCTGGAACCTTAGCAGCTCCAGTTTTTCACTATGTTGATCATCCTATGTTAAAAGGACTCTGCTGTTTGACCGCTTTCACTACAGTTTCAGGCGGTCTGAGTTATCTTTTCTCCAAAAGTGGCTATCAAATTCTCAAAAAAAAAGCTGCGCGCCATTCCTCGTCGCAGTAGGTTATTTGTAACTAAATTTACAACTGTATATTATATATTAGAAAGGCTACTATTTTTAAATTGTGTACAGAATCTTAGTAATTGTATTGTTGTATATAAAGTTTCCTTTAATGATAAATTAAGTCTTTTCTTTCATTATTCAACATTCTCTATCTTCACAAAAGTAGATCCTTTAAAGTTTATTGCATGAATTTTGTATACTGGTGCAAGGTAAATATTAGAGTTCATCACGAAACTTTTCAGGTTATTAGATTCTAAGAGACTCATAAACTTCATTTATTTTCAGAAAACTACAGAAGATGATATCATGTCAAGGAGTACTTTTGTAGAACCGAGAGCTTCATTTTTTCATGTGATTTATTCATATCTATTTTTCAGAAATAAACATGAATTTGTAATTTAAAAGGAAAAAGTCTTCCTTCCATGGCTTTAATCAAATTTTAAAGATAACCGCATATTTATGAGAAAATCTTTAATTTTGCCGACGGATATAAAATAAAAAAAGGAGTTGGTGAGCGAATATGTGTCTGAGGATGGTAGTAAGAATTTTCCAGTTTATGAATCAGCTAACCAGTGACTGAGTTCAGTGAGTTGACCCTCTTCCACCCTCTGCGCCACATTGGAGGATGAAAGTGGGTGAAAGGGGGTTGAGGGATGATAAGGGTTGCGCAAGCGTGTTTGAATTTGAGCAGCTGCAGACGCACGTCTCAGCAAGCAACAGAGTGCTGTATACCCCCGCCCACGTATTATTCGACGTTATAACCACGTTTGTAATCAAACATACCAACGACCACGGGGACTTCCTGGACGATCGGATAATGCATCATCACCTGGATCCTGCTGGTGCCTTCCTCGAAAATTCAAGTGACCTGATGCTCTTGGTCACCCTCTAACGGGCGAGTATGATTCTGGCTGGATCAGACCATTTCCTACCGGGTAAGTCCACTCTGACCCAGTCTCCCTGAATAAAATATGCCTTCACCTAATTTCCTGAAACGCAATTAAAAACATTAGAGTCCTTTTTCGAAAATAATTAATTTTTTCGGTATATTTTCACAAATCTATTTTCTTGAAGGACGGAATTAATTTTAAATTCAAATAGGGGTGGTTTTCAGAATAATCAACTAATTAATCAAGTTTAATTGCACTAGAGGTCATTAATTTTTTATTTGAAAAATACAGAAGGAAAATCAAAAATGAGGAGAGATTTGCATTTTAGTCTTTAAGGATACATATTTTTAATTGAAAAGCGACTGAAATTTGGGGTGAATTTTTTTAAAGATTTTTTTTTAAATTTTTTATGATAGTACATTTTTTTTATTTTTGTAATAGAAAATTTTTTGGAAATTGAAGAGAATTTTTGAAGTATGTAATTTAAAATAGAGGAAATTTTTTAACTTTTATGTATTAAATGTATACAGGGGAAATTCATTGAATATTTATTCAAACAGAGGGAGCTTCTAGATTTTAGAAGGTCTAGAGTTTGCGTCGCAGTTTTGTTTTTTCATTCAGTTTTTTCTACTGCAATAATGAGTATGAGAATATAAGATGTTGTTTTTTGCTCTGACATGTAAAATAGTTATTGCGATAATATTTTTCGAATATATTAGAGAATATTTTTTAGTGACAAATTATGTTGCAATAAATATTTAAACTTTATTGAAATATAAATTGTAAATATTAAAATGAGTATTATTTCTCGAATGAATCAAACTTGGCAGAATCCAAGTTTTTAAAAGAATCATTTTTACAGATCCAAATTTGAAAAAGTTTACGCAAGAAATTCTTCAAAATTAAATACTGAAATTGGATTTTTTCAAAAATTAAATACTTAAAAATTGAAGACTATCATTTATATTTTTTTATTCACACTTCATAATTGTACATTTGTACTTTTGTACAAATTGTACATAATTATAAATTTTTTTCAGTTTCAGGTTGTTTAAATAATTTGAAATTTTGAAATTTTCAATGAGTATTAAAGAGTATTATTTTTAGGTACTACTAGCTTTAAACAAAATTTTCTAATCGAGAAAATAATTAAGTTAAAATATGGAATAGAAACGCATTTAAATAGACTTATTGAACAAGTTTAATTCCATTAGAACTAATTAATGTTTATCTGGAAAATGGAGAAGCAAATTAAAATTGAAAAGAAAAACATGGTTTGAGCATTAATTTTCAATTAATTTGTACTCTTCCAATTAAAATTTTTTTTCAAGTTTTGACCTCTTTTCAGGTTTAAAAATTGTGTTGCAAAATGAAATCGTTCAAATTTTTAATAAATGTAATATTACCTTAATAATAATTGACTTTTCTTTCTTAAATTCTTGAAAGTTTTTTTAATTTATGCATTAAATAGCTGAAAATTTAAAAAATGGGTTTATTAAAAATTTGAACTAAAATGGACTTTCTTTTTTCTTTGATTTAAATGTATTTTATGCAATTTTCACAACAAAACGAATTCTCTGCAGTGGGATAATGAGTGAGTAACTAAATTATGTATTGAAATTTATGTAATTCCTGTTAAAATAACTAAGTTTGAACACAAAATATTTTTTTAATTTGAAAAATATGTTTACGTGTTTGATGAATTTAATTTAAATTTAATTTAAAAGTTAATTTAAATTAAGTTTTTTCTAATAATTTGGCATTTAGAAGAACTCTTTACTAAAACTTTTAAGTATAATGAAATCGAAAATAAAATAAATTAATAATAAAATTGAGAGTAAAGAACAAAATTTTGTATAAAAATTGAAAAAATAAATTTTGAGAAAAGGAAAATAATACTTTGGAGTTATGAGAGGGTTTCGTGCGACCTATTTCAGTGCCAGTAGAAACGACAGCGTTTCTGGGTGCCTGTGCTGGTTTCGTGACTCTTCTGCTGGTTGTGGTTCTGTACTTGTCGCGCAAGTGGTGCTTCATACCGCCCTCGACGACGACGCTATTTGGCGGTGTCTGCGTGCCACTTTGCGAGTCCAGCAACAGCTCCACGTCCCAGCCCTCCAAGAATTTAGGTACGATTCCAGAAGCTAAAAATTAAATAGAAAAAGAAAATAGAAAAATCTAAATACAAGAACAAAAACTCCCCAAAAAAATTAGATAGTCTTTTTCTATAGAGACCTTTCATAAAAAGTTCCTGCACTCTGAAATCCACACACTTTAGTTTAAATAGACGATTCTAATTTGAAAATATAACATTCTTTTCTTGCTTTAAAAATTATAGAAATATTGACAAGTTTCTATTATTATTCTCTATTCAAATTTTAATCTTGACTTCTTATAAGCAACTTCTTATAAGCAATTTAAAGTAAAATGTGTGGAGTAATGCTTGAAGAGATCTCTATAGAATGAGATGAGTTTAGAGAAAGTTTAGACAATAGGTTCTAGAAAATTGAAAACATGCTTGTTATTAATTTGTTGTTTTTAATATTTTTTTATTGCAATTTAATTCTATTATCCAAAATAAAATCTTAATTAAAAAATTTTTACTAAAGATTATTAATTCTTTATTAAAGATCCCTTTCGAGTAGGAAAACCCTTTACCTTTTCGGATCCGGAGACGAGCTCCGACTCCGAAGAGGACGCTTTGCGCAGACTGAATTATCGCTCGCAACATCCACCAGACACCCTGACCATTCAAGCAGAAGATGGACCCCCTGTGGGAGGTAAAAATATATTTTTTTTAAATTTATTTTGAATTAAATATAAATAAAATGGAAATTAAATAATTTTGGTTACCAAATTTTCAGAGGCTGGAACAATTTCCAGCAGTTGTACCGACGATCATTCTCCAGATCAGCACCAGGTCGATCCAAATTCTGGATATAATAATAGAGTAGAACGCCAGGTAGAAAAATAAATTTCTAAATATGATTAATTGCTACGATTGATAAATAATAATGAATAATCTGAATTTTTTGTTTACTTTTTCATCAGTGTGTCGTGGAAGTGGGTGCACCAAATCAACCCTTAGACACCAGAGAATCTGAATCCCAGATTGAACACCATGCTTCACCAAATACAAACGATGTGGTGACGACAATAGGCGTTCCTCCTGAGGAAGTTGGCACCTTGGAAGTTGCTTTCCTCTACGATGCACCAATGCGAGAAATGACTGTAAATAAGATTAAATTAATAATTTATAAATTAAGAATTTATTAGCTTTTCTACTCTTAATTCTAATTATTAAAATTTTTAGGTCCAAGTCCTTCAAGGACGGAATTTCCCAGCAGGGATAAACGGCAGCCAGGTGAGATTAGTTTTGCTGCCCTCGAAAAAACAGAGACGTAAGACTCGAGTTCGCCAGGGAATGTCGCCCCAATACATGGAAAGCTTCTTACTTCCTCGAGTCAACCCCGAGGATGTAAACGCCATGGGCGTGAGGCTCAGAGTCTACCTTTGGGGTGGCAGAATGCGACGAGAAAGACTTTTAGGTGAGGCTCGAGTTTGCTTTGATCAAATCAATCTTCAACTGGAAACCACCTTGTGGCTCACACTTCAACCTCCACCTTCATCCTCGGTAAATATTACAGAGTATATTTATGATTGCTGCACATGATATGAATCATTCCTATAAAATAAAATCAATTCTCCCAATTGTTTAATTTTTGACTGAAGGTCCAGGACTGGGGAACAACTGGTAGTCTCACCAGAAGTGATTCAACTGGTTCCCAACAGTCAGTTCAGTCCTACGCATCTCCAACGACTCCACCCTATGGAAGTAGTATGAAAGGTGGAAGTGCTGCTGAAATTCTGATAGGATTGACCTATAATGGCACCACAGGTCGCCTCTCGGTGGAAATTATTAAGGGATCTCATTTTCGAGGAGGTGGAGGGAATGACACTAAACCTCCGGATACCTATGTCAAGCTTTCTTTGGTTGACAGCAACTGTCATGAGATGGCACGCTCTAAAACTTGCCTCAAACGTGCTCAACCCAATCCTCTTTACAAGGAAACGTTCATATTTCAGGTCAGGATCAAAACTGGTGGTTTTAATTAGTTCTGGTGATTCAGATTCTACCTTAAAGTGTATTTTATTTACTTATAATGTATTATTGCAGGTGCCTCTCTTCCAACTTGGAGACGTGACTCTCTTTCTCTCAGTCTACAATCGTCGAAGAGGCAGTATGGGGAAAAAGAGCAAGGAGATGATTGGATGGCTATGCCTGGGCTTGAACAGTTCTGGCGCCGAAGAATTACAACATTGGAATGACATGCGTGCCTCTCGAATACCAACTCAAGTACAACGTTGGCACTCTCTTCTTCGTCCTTGAGAAAAACAGCACTCACAACCTGGTAAAAATTCCAAGGATGAAAATCTTTGCTGGCTCTTTGAGGCAAAGCAGCAAAGCCCAAGGAGGAAAAAAGCGCTCGTCTGTGGTTCGACTCCTTTCCCAGGAAGCTGCAAAAGTTCTCCAAAATCTTGAATTGCCGGCCACGGACTGATGCGGAGTTTGTAATTCGTACTGCCTGAAACCAAAAACAACACCGAAGTCAATACAATGTCGCTCTCTTTCAGCGCAAATAAAATTTTTTAGCGCAAAGAGCAAAAGTCATTTATGAGTTCCGACGAATTGCAAAGCAGAGTCGTGGACAATTATTTTTCTTGTCAGAGACATGTTTCTTAGTAGAGAGAATTTTTATTCCTCTTGGAAAGAATTGATTTGTCTCTGAGACAATTTTTTCCTCTCGGAGAAAATTTTTCCTGGATTTTTTAAAGTCTAGGTTTTCTTGTAAATTCCACTTTGATACGAAAAAAGGCCGGAAATTGATCAATTTGGGGCGATTTGGCAAGCTTTGATTTATGTACTTTGTGTGCCTTTCATCCCTCGAAATAAAAAGCCAGGTCGCTTGAATTTGAGCAATTTTGAGATGCCTGGATAGTTCGAGGATGGATCGACGCGATTTTGCCTTCTTCGAAGGCAGGACACGTTTTCAATTCAACGACGCACAATAACTTCGCATACGCACTTCGTAAATGCAAATGTGATTTTAGGATTGATTACGATTTATCTATAGACTCTATAGGGTCGAGTTAAGCGGTTGAGTCCCAATTTTTCCTCCCTCAATTTATATTAAGATTTAATTAAAAAAATTTTCATTTTTATAAATTGAAAATATTGGAATTTGGATTAAGTTGATTCGATTCTGAACTTTCTGAAAGATTCTATAATACTTCAAAAACTAATCTTTAATATATTTCGTACAAGAATTTTTTTGTTTCTTATTTAGAACTTAAAACTTAATTTCTAATTTAAAACTGAGCATTTGAATTTGAAGAATGAAAAATTGAGACTCTGGAGACTTTTGGATGATCTTCTATAATACGTATGCATTTGTATGTGGATTAATAACTAATCCGCTAAAATCCCACGATTTCAGTAAATAAAATTAAATTATAGGCAGAAATTAAACACGCATATTAAGATAATAAAGTAAAAAGTACCTTTAGACTCGCATAGCTAAAAAAAAAAAAAAAGAAACAGGTGACTGATAAAATGTACTCAAAACGGACAAGCACATGCTGTGACGCAAATTCTCATAATCTTTAATCTAAGAGTTCTTGAAACAAATCTTTTCGGTACGTTAAAATGTAAAAGAAAAAAATATCTATTTTGGTCGCGTGCCATCCAAACTCGAACAGTTTCAGGGTTTCAAGTTATGAATTAAGATTTGAGATTTTTATTTAATGAAATTCCATTCTAAAATTACTATTTTATCTATGGGACATGAAATTTATTCTCCATTAATTTATAACTTAAATATAAAAATAATAAAACTTAAGACTTTATTCATGTTTTTTGAGTCAATTTAAGAAGGAATATAAAATTTGTACCTATTTCTAGACTTAAAAAAGATGTATAAATGAATTGAGATCAAAAAATGACAAAAACTAAATAATTGTGAAACAAAATTGTGAGCAATGATTTATAAAAGTGAGAAAAGAGATTGGCTTGAGACTTTTGAATGGAATTTCTACATTATTTACCAATTTTTGTTAATGAATTAATAAAAATTCATTCTAGAAGAAAGAGCATATCCATAGAGTCTATACCTATGTATATTTTATGCAACACGCACCGAATTTATCATTTTTCTTGGTTAGTATTTAGCCTTCGATTTCTACTTTCAACTTTAGACTTTTCACTTTAAACTTTTAACTTTGAGATCCTTTTTGTATTAGGTGGTGTCTCTTTGTCCTATATTTGCCGCGTTTTTTCTTAAAGCACCTTTTCTCGATAAGCATTCAATTCGAGTTTTGAACGTCTACTGCACAAAATAGTTACCTTCAAAAAATCAATGTTATTTCGTAATATTACCAAATTCATAAATAATTGTATCTGTGGTGTTTTATAAAAACGTGTACCTATCAGTTACAAGAATAAACTTACAAGATAAATAGCAACTGCTCTCGATTAATTTTTCTTATCAGATCCTATCCTTTTAACCGATTTATTCAAAATCTAATTTTAATTATATCTAAACTTTATTATGCATATAGGATAACAAAAATATTAGTGAATCACTCGATCTCTTTTTTACCATTTTTTTATTGAAAAATATTTTAAAAGTTAAAAAAAAAATTTTTTTATTTATACTCAAACCTTGAGATTATTCCCATCGAGTTAATACGTTCATAGAATATACGGCAAGGTTTGAGTGTATTCTTACTTTTAGTTTTAATAAATAAAGTTTGAGATATCTATAAATATTTTTGATATAATTCCTGCTTTTTTTTCTGTAGGAGAGCATTATGTATGTCTTGACGACTGGGTATTACTTTCTGGGCTGTTGTCTCGTCATCCATTTCAACATTTTCGGTTTCTTTCTCTTTGGTTTCGGCCCATTCTTTCATTATCTTTTCTCGAGCTTCATTTTCAACTTTGTTCTCCAAAGGAGCCAAAAGCCCATCGTCATCATCCCGATAGCCATAGTAATCGGCGTCTACATCCTTCATCATCTCATTTCTCGTTTTTCTTGGGGGAGCTGGAGGCTCCTGTTCGAAAAGTTCTCGAACACCTGGTAAGTCTTTGGCGGCTCCGAAGTATTTATATCCCCTATTTCCTGGCACCTAGAAAAAGTACAATAAAAGATAAAGATAAGAAACGAATAAGAACTTCACTTATACGGAGAGACACTAGAATCATAATTTAAAATCTTTCAATTGTGAAAGTAGAAGACTTTGAGTACTTGTTTTTAGAATGTAAATACGTACTTCTCGACCTTCGTGGTCCAACATGCGTGGACCAGTTCGGCTGTAATCCGGTCCACCTAATTCTTTAATTTGAGCCTCCCAGTGTCTTTTTTCTCTAAGAAGTTTGTTAATTTCATCATTTAAATCTCTAATCCGAAATTCGCCTAGACCAGCATTTTGGATTTGGGCAACCTTTTTTGCAATTTCACGAATTATTTGCGACCTCCATTTCTCACACTTTTTTAAATCTCGACACTCGGAAGCCAGAAAGGGACGTCGCTCTTGGTCCTTTTTCACACCCTCGGAACTAGCTGCTCTCCATCGAGCGAGAGTGGTCCTAAAAATTGAAATTGTTATAAGTTTGAAAAAAAAAACTAATGACAAGTAAGACTCATGGATCCCAATAAACACACGATATTTGAAACGTTTTTAAGAAGTTCCAAAAACATTTCAAGAACGGTATCCATGTCTGATGTCCTAAAAACGTTCTAAGGACACTTTTTTGGAACGTCTTTCAGACATCGGTCATAAGGACCGTTCCTGGCACGTTTTTAGAACCATCAAAATCCAATTCTCTCAATTTCCCTCACAGCACTATTAATGCATTCATTACTTACATTGCCTTCTCTGCGTTTCGCGCCATATTTGTATACTGTTTATATAAATTATTCTGTTAATAATTATCAATAATACAAACGTTTACACAACGATTCTAGACAAATGTTTGTGTTTAGTTTACACTTGTTTACACTGTTGTTTACACGTGTTGCACTCGAATCGCTAGTTAATTTTTGAGGTTATGTTTTTAAAAGGCGGTTAGTTCATATTTTGCTTCTAGGTGGCATTAGTAAAAAGGTGTCAAAGGGGTCAAAGGTTTAGAAAATTCTGACGATGTAAACCATGTATGTAAACTATCAATAAAATAGGATAGTCAGATTTTATTTTATTATACAGATATAAATATATAACAGACAACGGTTATGGCACATGGAAGCACCAGTTCTCGTTGGATCACTGTAGTTAAGATGTCTTTGACGTTGCGGGCACGGTTTTCACTTGGATGGGTTCACAGAAGACTAGAAATCGTTTGGCCTTGACTTGGCTGCTTGGCGATGGCTTGGCGGTTGGCCGGCTTGGCTAGGCACTGCTAGGCAGCTAGGCACCTGCAATTCTGCAAATGCAATCTTTGAATTTAGCTTGAGTATGGTGTAGAAACTGTAGAATGGTGTAGAAGCAGCCACAGCAGCAGTCTCTTCTTTCGACGAAAAAGTATTCATTATTGGGAATTAAAACAGAACAATATGGACGGAACACAATCAAAACATCAATTTTTCTGTTCCAGAATTCGAGGTAAATAAAATGCATGTGAAATAAAATTTTATTTATATATTTATAGCAGATGATTTTCTTACAACATCGGATGCAGCGGCATTATAATCTTATGTGTTTGCGCGCTAATGAGTTCAGA
>JAUEJJ010000038.1:2680434-2701100 GCA_032164275.1 Synergus coniferae
TACATAAATGCGTGCTGATGCATTGAATAGAATTCGTTGATCTCAAACTTGTGCGCTAGAGAGTGCGTGATAAAGGAAAATCTTATATTGTTGAAAGATGAGTCTGCTCGTCCAATTTATCAGGATTGCATAAACGAGCTGAGCCTCATGAAGAATATTTGCGAGTCACATAACTTTTCTTTTTACAATATTTTATGTAATGATTTCGAACACGTGGGTGGCGCTTTTGAAAAATAAGGATATCTCACAAATTTTGAGTGACTGTGAATGTAAAAAGAAGTTCCCTTTATGTGGAGAATATATTATATTTAAAAGAACTTTTACAGGAAGCCATAATTCGTCAACCACGAGTTGACTTAGGATTTGTTCTTTTCCAAAAATGTGTAAATAAGAACATTTTAGTTGAGCTAATTTAAAAAATTTTTAATCTTCTAAATCTTGAAAATTTGAAAAACTTCGCAAAAGCTTGCTTTGTCGATGTTGAATGTAAAAATGTATAATAAAATTCTTTAAAAAGATTTTTGAAATGATTTTCATCCACCTTTCCTTCATTTTTATTGATTACATATAATACATGAAGTTACATTAAATCTGTAAAATTTTATTCAAACCAGTAATTCATTGGGTCGTATTATTTTGCTCAAGGCTGTAGTAAGTAGTGTTGCTGGCATGCAGGAGTTGGCTGGACTAATCAAATTTTAAACTTGTTTATTAATTAGTGATTAATTTGATATCAAGCATGACTATATTTCTTACTTATTCAGCTTTTACTCTTTTAAGCCTTTAGCCTCTATTTTTTTTAAATTAAGATTTATTTTGCCAATTACATATTAATTGGGTAACTAAAAGATATTATAGAGATGCTTTTGAACAAAACGAGACAAAAAAAAAATATCGAGTTCGAGAAGCGTAACCATAAACGGGTGAATAATAATTTTGTAGTATGTATTCACTAGCGTGATTCCTCGTTTTATATTTATTATCTAATTGTTTATTATTTTATTTTTCTAGGGTAGAATCTTCCCCAATGAGGAAACAAGATGTTCTTAAATTAACACGTAATGTTTTTTTTTTAATAAATTTTTTTCCCTTATTAATTACACCTTTTATTTTTAAATCATGTTTTCCTAATGAGATTGCTTCATTTTTTTAAATTATCATACAAGTGTGAATAATGCATTATACTTGAAAATAGCGATAAAAATTATTTAATAATCAATATCCATGCTTTATCATCTCGAATGAACATGCTTAATCAGCTTAAATAAGAGCTAATCAAAGTGCAGTGAATTAAAGCAAATGAGAACACGTATAGAAGCAAAATTACGCAATTTGCTAAGTATTATCTGCTAAAAATTTTTATAGCTTAAACAAAGAATTTCATTAAAAATCCTATTAATATGTAATTTTTTAAGATAAAAAGTTTCAATGGAATATTGTCGTAACTTTTATACATATAACTTCAAAAATAATCTTTTTTAATAATAATATAATATATATAATTATATATATAATAATATAAGTATAATAATAATAAAAAAATTTAATAAAAGAAATATAGGTACTTAGTTCTTTTAAAATAGCAGAGTTAATTTTAATATTGAGAAATTGAAAACGGATAAAATATATTCGACAGAAGATTGAAAAGATTATTTCCACGAAAGGAATAAATGTTATTGACTGGAAGCTTCTCTCACGTGATTCATAATCTCGAATTTATCAAAGAATCTAACAAATAAAACAATTCGGCATGTGGATAAACCGGCTTCTTTCTACCGGTTTCTCACGACCAATATTTGAACTGAAAACAAGCCAAAAAAGTATAAAAATGACCAAACAACCGGTTTGGTTTAGACCTTGAACCTGTCTCAAATTTTTTAAAGCTATTTTTTAGATTGTTTTGATTTCTTTCCTGTGTATTTTAGCATTGAAACCTACATAAGTAGATTTTTATTAGTCAGTGTGCGCATGCCCGCAATGAAGTTGTATTATGAGTTTGCAAATAAAACTTGTAGCTAACAGAGGTCTATATGTATATATATAAGAAGAGAGGAACTGAGATCAGCATTCATTCTTCAGTCGTTTAGTTTCATTCCCAGTTTCTCGAAAACTCTCATTGTGTTAACAACTACGAAACTATTTTGTTCAACTTTAATTGAAAAATTGCTGATTTAAAGCAGAGCTACTTGTTTTACAACTGGTGATTCAGAGACTAAAGTACTCAGCAAAATGATTCGTAAGTCACTTTTTCTCATTTATTTCACTTATTAACGTCTCTGTTATTTATTCATAATTTCATCATCTATAGCAATTTCCATTTTTAATTTTACTTCTTGGGAAAATATTTTCCATTCTTTAATTATTAAAGGATTTAATTTATTTAATTTGTGTGTTTTTATTTGAGACCTTGAAATACTAGTTTTGTAAAAAAATGCAAATCATTGTGGCTTATTTACAGTTAAGGTTATTGATCTTTCTCGATGATTCTCGTCTATAGATGGAAAATACTTTTAAAATTCCGTTTTCAAATATTTTGTACTATTTTTCGAATTTATGGATTCTTAATTTTTTATTTTTAAATTTCCATTATCTTTTCTTTTGTATTTGTTTATGTACCAACATATTTAATGCTGGAAAATTAAAGGTAAAATTAAATTTAAAAATTAAATAAAATACTGAAACTTGTAAAGCAAATTTCATATAAAGTTATTTAAGAGAATTTTCGGAAGCAAATTAACAAATATTAACACATCTCCCTGTCAACATTCTGGAATTGAGTCACGATTCAAAGAAAATAAAAACCCTCCTCTGAGATTTAATAAAATTATTTTCGTGAAAAATTCCTAGTTCTTTTTTTAGTTCGAATATTGTAATAATAAATAGCTATTAAGATAAAAAGATTTTCGAAAGAAAATATCCGTCAATCTAGTTAAAAAAGCTGTAAAAACGATGTTTGAATTAATGCATGTTTTAACATTTATTGATACTTCAAGAAAAAAAATAGCACTTAAAATTTAAGTGCATAATTATCAAATCGAGGGCAGTAGATTGTAACTTGAGTGGAAAATTTCAGACTCAATTTGAGATCAAATTTACATCCAGAAATTTGCTATCACACTTTCAAAGTTCAAATAATGAATTCAAAATGAAGAATTAATAATTACTAATTTCAAATTAAATGAAGTCTTCAATATTTTTAATTTTAATATTAATAATTACGAAATCAATTTCCATTTACTGTCTCTGGAAATCAAGACTTTCTAAACTAAATAAATTTTTCTTTCCAGGCTGGACTCTTTTGCTCGTGACCTTGAGCGGACTCGTCCTTTCTGGAAGCTCAGAAGACCCCCCAAAAAATTTCGACCAGGCGAAGGACTGGAAATCCGCTTCCTCGGTTTACGACTTCCACGCCAACGATATCGACGGAAATGACGTTTCTCTAGAAAAATACCGAGGTCACGTTCTCGTCATCGTCAACGTTGCCAGCAATTGTGGATTAACTGACACCAACTACAAACAGCTTCAGGCTCTTTACGAAAAATATGGTGAGACGGAAGGACTCAAAATTCTTGCCTTCCCTTGCAACCAATTCGCTAGTCAGGAACCAGGAACTTCGAAAGAAATCAAGGAGTTCGTCCAAAGGTACAACGTCACCTTTGATATGTTTGAAAAAATTGATGTAAATGGCGAAAATGCTCATCCTCTCTGGAAATGGATGAAAGCTCAACCAAACGGCGCTGGAACCTTCACCCAGGACATCAAATGGAACTTCACCAAATTTGTCATCGACAAAAATGGTCAAGTTGTTGCCAGATTTGCACCCACAACCGAACCACTACAAATGGAAGAAACTCTCGAATTGTATATGCAAAAGAAGGCAGAATAGAATTAATTTTTTGTTAATTTAAATTTTTTAAAGAGCTTTGTAAAATTTATAGAAGTAAGTTTTATATTTAGTTTTTTAGAGGTAAAATACAACAGTGGATAGGACAGAGTATTATCTGGTATAATTATAGTATTTTATAAATATTTTGCCTTTGAAATCTGAAATGTAAATATGAAAGGCTTGACAATAAAGGTTCATAGGATGCAATTTGTTTTTTTTTAAATAATTGAATTTATATTCATTTCTTTTATTTTTAATAAAAAAAATGAACCAAGGTTTGAATTCTGCGATATTCTTTGTTCCTGTGAGAATTGTAATTCTTTGTTATAAAAGAATATAAATGCCATAGCTGCATTTATCTATCTTCATGTCACGTATTCTCGATTTGTCGTTTATATTATCAGAAATTGCGATCCTTGTTCGTAGTTACCTATTAACCTTCATACTTTGAATGAATATATAAATATTCCGTTTTACTTCTTTTGTATTCCTGATTATTATTCAAGATGCAAAAGCATTATTTTCAATTCTTATATAATAAGGTAATACAATAAGATAATATTCTTTTATATAATACCTAGAAATTCTGTCCTCATTTTATTTTATCCTTTTTAAATCTTAATAATTTAAAATACTCTCATTATTCACATAATAAAACAATATTCTTCAAAAATATTAAATTTTCCCTTAATTAATTGATTAATTCATTGAAGAGGTTTGAAAGAATTTAGCTCATTTGAAAATGATGGAAAATTAATTTGAGGTAAAATTTGAAAAAAACTTCTTTGATGTCATAAAAAAAATCCCAATTTTCGATACTGATTTTATTCAATCCTTAAAACCTAAGGATAGATCTAAGAGCTGTACAAAAATTTGATTGGATATAAATCCAATAACATTCTTAATCACTAGAATATAAAATGTTCGTTAATATTCAATAAAATCTGCATAATGTATAATATAAATTGAAATTGAGTATTAGAAACGTTTTATAAAAGAGACAACAAATTTTTTAAACAGTGATTAAAGATTATAGTTGTAGATTCTTCGAGTACTCGGTTAGCTGAGTTATAAACATACACAGAATTTTATTTGTAATTATATATAATTTTTCTTACTTGTAATTATACCTAAATATAATTTTGCTTCCATAAAATTACTCTCATGAGTAATTTGGCTTACCTATAATTTTGCTTATATATAATTCCGCTTACGTATAACTTTAATTATTAGACATTTATAATTAGGAAACGAATACTTTCTTTCTTTAAATTTAAGTTTCGTAAAGACTTAAATATTGCAGATGAACTCTATTTACAAACTTTCATACAATGAACTTTCAGACCCGGATTCAAATACCACTGTGATTTGATTTCTACTGCACTTTAACATCACAGTATCTGAATCCCTGACACAATCGACAATATTGGTTGATTCGATTTAATTCTTATAATATCAAATCGCAACAAGTCTCGAGATTATTAAATCGCAACTCGAAAGTTGATTATGTGGACGGATTTAATTAACGTATCGTATACACATGATGATAAATAAATACGATGCAATAAGTTAGACGACTTAAGCCGTTTCCTTGCCATTGGCACTTGAATTTATTGTGGCCATTTCATGCTCGGCTGGTTTATTCCGCCCGTTGGTTATTGTCACAGCGTCCTCACAAGTCTGGAAAATTAAAATTTTACATACAATTTCTATGCCTTATTTTTTAAAATAATTTATCGACAAGAATTTGCAGTGGAGAGCGAGGAATAGAGAAATATTGATCTAATTTTCACTCAATGAAAATTGGAATATTACGAGACAAGATAAGTTTCAGAATAGAGAGCGCAAATAAGAAGTTTCTAATAGATGTGGGTGCATTAAAAAAAATAGAAGGAAGAAAAAAGCAATAAATTACCCATAGTTTCTTGTTGTAATTCTACCTTGTAGGAAGGGTTGTCATAGGCTGAAGTTGTCTTTCGAGGGGAGATATCAGCTTTACTACTTGTTCTTCTTTTCATGAGCATCATCAGTAAAATGAGTGTTGATAAAATTGCAAGAGAAGCTACTATCGCAACTATGACCAAAGGTCCATAATAATCCCCATCGTGAAGTGGGATTGATGCCAATTTTCCTGAAAAGAAGAGAGAGAATCATAACTTTTGCATAAAATACCCAGAATTGTTAAAAATAAATTCTTGATTTGATGCTAACAGCATGATAATTCTCAAAAATCGAAATAAAAAAACCCTGGAGTTTTTTAAATTCAAGATTGTTATATACCTGAATATGCAGGACCACCAGGTTTGGTAATAAAGTCCAGAACGTTGCTCTTTTTGATTTTTCCGTTTGTTAGGTAGACCTCAATCCACAGTCTGTATCTGGTTCCAGGTTTCAGGTCTCTGATAGTGGTTTTTGCAGGAGAGTCCCTCTTAGCAATTTTGAAAACACTCGTGTCTTCTTTTCCAGTATCACTTTGATAAATAGCCCTATAGATATTAACATATTTATCTTCAGGGTATGGAACTCCACTCCAGGAGATGTCTACCTCCTGGGATTTTTTGTTTTCGACCTCGGCCCTTACGCTGAAGGAGTAGGGATCAGGTACCTCGGACGTGGTGAAGTGAATCTGAAATTTGAAAAGTTGATACATTATAGACAATAATCTCTGGATATTTGGTGAAGTAGATAGAAAAAGAAACTGACCAACTCATCACTGATTAACTCAGTTGTCTGTCCAGGGAAAGGTATGAATGAAATCTGGACTTCATACTTCGTTGCAGACTTGAGGTTCTCAATCTCATAATTCGTCACCTTCCTATGAATCATAGGCGTTGTGATATAAATCTGACTATCAGGTTCCTTATATCTCAGTTGAATTCCGTCTATGAATTGAAGTTCAGTGTCGCTGAGAGTCTTCCAGTGCACATTGACCCAGGTGGAGTTGATGTCCTGGATCCTGAGGTTTGCTTTGATTGGAATTTGTGGAGGCAGAGTCGAAACTTCTGGAAGTTTGTTCAGGGTTCTTACGCTGTAGATTTTACTCATAGGAGTATTGTTCAGCTTGAGAAGCTTGACTATAATCTGGACCCTATACTCTGTCGATGGTTTCAGGTCTCCCAATTCAAATTCCAACTGTTGAGTTGCTATTAAGTCAGCAGGTGGTGCAAATTCTTGAGACTTCCAAGTCGACGTGTCAAGGTTTCTGTAATTTAAGTGTAGGATTAGAATAAGAAGACAGAACTAGGTTTCTCTAAATCTGAGGAAATTAGGTTCTCAAACTTACGTCTTTTCACTGGTGTAACGAAGTTCGACTCTTCCTTCAAGTCCTACAAAGATACTTGGAACAGTGAATACCAATCGAACAGTGTGTTCATTCAGAGCTTCCAAAGCTTGAACGGTAACTTCTTCTTGTTGGCCAACTTGATCAGTAAATCCTGGTGGTGGACCAGCAATTGGGAAACCTTGATGGATTTCGTGTTCGGATCCTGCATGAGGAAGAAAATCTTAGTAAAGGAGGAACGTTTCACAATACTTGTATTACACTTTCAAATAAACTATCATGATTTCGAATAAAGCATCAGAAAGACCTGAAAAATGTTTTTCTAAATTGGGGACGAACCTGACTGGTTGGGCGTTTGTGCTGCGAACGGGTGGTTCAAGTGCGTGAATCCAGATTGCGAAACATGATCGTCAGGGTGAGGTGGCAAAGGAGGTGGAGTAAGTCCCGCTACGTTGTGGGAAATACCCTCAGGATATTGTTGGAAAGGACCAAGATTAGGATCATGGGAAGCAAACTGGGATAGCAATTCCTCAATTTGATGAGGAGAGTGAGGAATCTCTGGGGTGTGAATATGAATGGTGGTCTCTCCATTTTCATGTTTTTGAGCAAAGATCGTACCCTTCTTTGGAGGCACGGGAGCATTATTTCCAAAGTAAGGATTAATTTGATTCACAGGTGGGTTCTTCTGACCCACAATTTTGTTGTGGAGATCATAAAGACCCGGGTGTCCTAGTGGAGGACCATTTTCAAGTTCAGTGAAGGCAGGATTTTGGGATAAGGGATGGACTGGATGATAATTATCATGATAATCAGGAATGTTGGGATAGCTAGGAATCTTTTGTCCTTGATTGGGTTTAGCTCCAACCGGAGGTTTGACTTTCCCGTCATTGGATAATGAATCTTTTTTCTTGGGAGGAGAAGGAATGACCAAGTTAGGATCGTTAGCTTCAGCTTTACCAGGTCCTCGATAAGGAGGTCCGGCGGCTGGATTTTCAAACTGGGAATCAAACTGATCAGGAGGGATATTTTCTCCATTCGCAGGAATGAAGTCATAGACTGAGCCAGAGGATTGATTATGAGTGTTGAGAGGAACAATTCGCGGATCTTCAACATGACCTTCCTTTGGAGGACGTTTATTGAGAGTTTCACCAGGAAACTTGTCAGGGGCAAAAGGTCCTGGAAATTCGAGAGTATCTTTGTGAGGTTTTAAGGGATCAAGAGGTTTCTTGGAATCGGATTTGGATTTAGACTTTTCTTTGAGAGGGGGTGCAGTTTTTTCAGAGTTAGGAGGTAGGTGGAAGATTTCTTCGACAGTTGGCGAGATGGGTTTATAGTCAGGATTGTAAGGACCATTGTAGGGAAAAGTTGGATGACCTGGGTCCATAGGATAGTGGAAAATACCATGATCGGGAGCACTCATGATCGGTTTCGAACTCTGGGATTTTTTGGGACCTTTCCAGGGGTAGGTACCACTCTCCGTTTCCTGGATGGGCCTGGACATTTCTGACTTGTTATTCGGTTTTTTGCTATCGTCACTGATCGCGTCTGTGGCTATGGGGCCGGGAATCGCGAACGTTGTGTTCGCTCCTGCAATAAGTAAAGTCGAGTGTCAGAATGGTCAGTGATCAGTGATCAGTCCCAAGTTGTCCAAAGTCCATGCATGTTTAGAGCAACCGATATATCTTTATGTACAAGCCTTACTACCGTTCGGAGTGAAGCATGCAACCATCTCGAGAGGAATCTACTTTGTGATTTTTGAATAGTTGCATAATCAACTTACGGTAGAACTTTCGGTTCTTTATACAAGGATAAGAGATCCAGTCAGGTCGGCACCATGTTAGATTAAGCATCCATCACAAAGCATTGGGGTTCGTTATAAGGAGACCTTCACCAGTTAACACATAAATAATTAGGAGTTGTTAGGAACAACAAGAGGAAGAGGAAAATGAAGGAACAGAGAGCAAATTGATGTTAGATGCTTGTTTTCTACGATAGGAGAGGGTTATTTGATAATTGATAAATTTCAATTCGTGCCAGATGAATACTTATTCTTTGAGAACATACCTGGATGGATTGGTGACTGACTGCAGACCCAGTGCATGCAACATTCGTCTCCTGGCAAGTGAGTTAGAATTACTTGGTGAGGTGGACATACTAGGGTGGATGGTGGCTGGGCAGTTACTGGAGGGCATGCAGCCGAGCAAGTAACATTGCCCAATTCGCAGTAGCATCTTTTCTCGCAACCTGTTACGTTTGCAGGAAGCTCGCTCCAGTTTTCGTAGACCTTGCCATTGTAAATGCAGGAACCATTGTCTCTGCATCTTACTTCCTGTGAATATAGATGGTTTGATAATAAAAGCTGAAGGATTTAAAGATGACAGACTTCAAGTCATAATGAAGATCCCAACCAACCTGAGGACAACAATTTGGGGCCTTAGGTTCGAAATCAGGAGGGACAGTCTCCCAATCCAGACATTGTGGATCCAGAACATCCAATCCAAAGTCCGTGGGACATGAGATCGTCGAGCATTCAGTCTTTCCGTCCTTGTTACATGTGCAAATAGAGATGCACTCGTCATACCACTCGGCACCAACCTTGTATGTATTTCCTCGATGGTTGCAGGTGTTTTTGTCAGCTTTTTCTGTGATGTTGGTCTTGATCACCTCAGCTAATAAGGAGACGTGGATAGCTTGACCCAGTCGCCCATTTTCATTGACTCGGAGGTAGTAGCTGTGAGCTGGTTCCAATCCGGAAACAATACCCTCTGAAAAGACAATCAATGGAAAAGGTGTTTAAATTTTTTACTTAAATACGTTACTTTCTTCAAGTATTTGAATTTAAAAGGTAACCTTTGTCTGGTTTGACACGCCTCCAAACATGATTGTCTTCCGAGAGTTCAATTGTCATATTTTCAGATGACTTTGTTGACAATTTTAGTTTAATGGCAGTCGAATTCAGAACTTTGACGTCTGTTAAATTCACCGAAATTTCTCCTGGATTTTCGGGCTTCAGCTCGTCTCCGATGGTTACATCACAGAGGGTAATTGTGCAACATGCATCCCTGAAATAAAAGTTTAATGTTTAGAAAATTTATTATTACGTACAAAGATAGATTTTTCTTTACATCTTGATAAGACTAAGAAAATGGAAGTAAGGAATAATGATTGAGTAACAATTTCATTGTATCTGAGAAACACTCCTGTAGAGAGTAACAACCTATAAGTAGCGATGGTATCTGAGTAATTGATGATTACCTTGGATCCGTTAAGGCCACACAGCGATCGTGTTGAGTTACACCGGAAGTTGTGTCGTTCGGTGGACATCTAGGTTGGCACTTCAAAGAACCCCCTGCTTCACAAACGCAAATTTTCGAACATCCATCTTCCGCTCTCTGACCCCTTGTCAAAGTCTTGTTCCCGAAGACGCAAGTCTCATCTGGCTCTGTAGCTGAAAATGCAAATTAATTATAATTTATTATAGCTTCATAATTTATTTTAGCTTCACTTCAATTTGAAAAAATAGTTTGGCTGCTCACCAGAGTCTTCAGCACAAACCATGATCGCACAACATGGTTCTTCGGCAATTAACTTCTCCTCGCAAAGAGGATCTTGAACTCCCCTTCCAGCTCTAACATAAGGATTTATACAGAGAGGTTTACAATCAATAATTTTTCCATCTTCTCCACACATGCATTTTTCGTCGCAACCTCGTATAACTTTTTCTCCTAGTGCGTAAGTTTTATTACCCTCGATGCAAACTGCAGTTGTTGGAAGTAGCACCGAGGAAATATTCATGTTCGTTTCGTTGTGTGGGGCAATGTACTCGCCACCTGCAAAGAATAAGAAAATTTCAATCATTGGAACTAAAGTTAGAGAATTATTCATCATTCGAGATTGACATTAATCTCATTAAATTCTCTGCACTGAAACTATTTACCACTATTTTGTAAATTAACAAAACACACCTTCAACTTCTTTATCTTCATCGTCCATGCTGACGTCACTGAGATCCGTTAAGTTTGCATGAAGAGAATTCGTTGGTTCGGGTGCGGATATATTGAGGGCTCTGGCTCTCGATGAAGTCGTTTCCATCGTTGTTGTCATTTCCTCCTCATTATTGGCACTTTCAGTCGAGGAAATATTCATCTTGGTACTTTCAGTCGTAGAAATATTCATCATAAGAGGCACTTCGGTGCTCGAAGTCGTTTCGATCAAATCGAGAGTTGGAACCAAGTTCGGAACGCCTTGAACCAAAATTGGAAGTTCGTCTGTGACATTCTCCTCCTGTAGTTTTTGGTCCATCATGACCATTTTTTCATCCGACATCATGCTTTCTTCTTCGGTGGTTGTTTCGAAATACTCCATTGTGGTGGTTTCCGTCGTTGTCTCCCATGTTGTCGTCTCTTCGATTTTTTGCTCATCCTTGAGGGCTTTCTGGTACTTGAGCTCATTTTTTGGTTTAAAATCGACGATGGTTTTCTTTTTACCGTCGACTGACGATTTTGAGTCTACTTCTTTGGTGGGGAATTCATTTTTCGTTTCGACCACCGCCGCTATGGCATCGCTACCTAGGGTCGGAAAAGTTGGTAAAGGCTCCACTCCTGGTATATCGTAGTCGCCTGAAAAAGAAATTTTCATTATTTTTTGTTCTAAATCATTTTATGGAAAATGGAAAATTTTATGAAAATATGGAAATTTGACTGGTTGGAAGAGTAGACATGATTCGTGAACTAATTAGATCTTGGTAATGATCTTTGAGAAAATCCCTGCATTTTTAATCAAAAGTGAAATTTCCCGGCGAGCAGGATTCTTAGAAAATTTTCCTAAAAGCGAGTGAAATTTTTCTGGCCGTTTACATCGGAACGAGTTAAACCTGGAAAATAAGATCTGCTTGAGAAAATGTTCCAAGAGGGAATGTTGTCCATTGATCTTAGCGAAAGTTGACACTCGAAACTCAGACGTGTTCTCGATTCATCGAAGAAACTATCATATAGATATAACTTTAGAAAATCGATCAGGAAAGTTGACATTTCAGTTCACTAGAAAAAAATATCAGATTTCGACGACACGTTAGAAAATATGAAAGTGGTTTCAAAAGAGCTTATATTTGCAATATATTTTCGAATTCTTTATTATCGTTTATTAAAATAAAATGTATTTTGTTCACACTCAAAGTGCACTTTTTTAATCAAAATATTCAGGTATGAATAAATAATTGCAAATCATATAGGGACTTTGTCAACATTGGTTTCATCATAGATGCCGGATACTGTTATTAATATGTTACGGTCCGCGTGACTTAATTACGATGAGTAAAGAGTTTTCACCTCTGTCCTCCGACCTGATAATTTTCTCTTTAACGTAACTGATCACGTAATGTCAATTATTTGTGTTCTAAATACCAAACATTTTTAATATTTAGAGAATAATTAGAAAAAAATATTCTGCTTGCGAAAATAAATAAAACTTATCATCCAATGAAAATAGTTTAAAAAATTTTTATGTTTGTTTTTTACACAGAAAATTACTTAGCTAGTGATTTTAAATATAAAATAGTAAATTGTCTCTCAGTGTTGAAAAAAAAATAAATAAAAAAATAAGTAAATAGACAAGAAAGTGTGCAGGATGTTTTGATACGGAACTTGATTTAGAAACGAGGTGTAAGGTGACAGCTGTGGATATCTCCAAATGCAAATGTAAAGTGTAGTGATAAAACCGGAAGTGCGACCTTCACAGACTGGTTTTCGCTAGCATTTTCTTCGTTAGTATGCGTTTTTCTGCTAACTTAAGAGCCCCTTCAACGGATGGAGGTACGTTACTCTCGAGGAAACCCATTAATGATAGCTTCTTTCGCTTTTACCTCAGATCTGGATACAAGAATATGTCTATAGGAAATGACTACTTAGCTTCGAACAAGATCTTACGTAATTTATATTAATTACTGTTAAGCAAACTTGCAATTTTCATTTACAAGTCTATCTAGGCATTTTTTAAAATTATAATTTCAAATTTTGCAATTAACGATAGAAATAAATAGAATATGAATTGGAAATTCACTTTTCAACCTGACAATAAATTTTCAGGTGCAGGTGCACTCAACTGAGTTAAAATGAGTTTCTGCCAATTCTCGCGAGAATTTATAAATCTTCCCTAGGTGCTTAATTAGCTCTAACAAGTAATAAAGATAACTCGGAACAATGCAAGTAAGTCAACAATTTCTTTATCAGGGCCCTTTTCCTCAAGCTTACTAGTAAATTAGCATTGGAGCGTGTTAGGTGTTTGATAAACTATCGGCCATTAATGCGTGAAACTTGTACGGGTGGATTAAGTTTTGTCGTTCCACATCCTTGACACATATTTCCTACCTCTCAATTAAAAAAGAAATCATTTTATATCAGAACTAGACAGTAGGTTGATAAGTAGGCAAAAATAAAGACCTGATAAAACGAGTTCTCCATTACTATATTTTATTTCATTTTTATAATTCAATTTTTATATGAGGACTGATATTTATTGTCACAATTAAGTACTATCTGAGTATACATCGCTCGAGTTGTAATTGGGATATTAAGGTTGCAATAATTAGTGTCTCCGCCTAACGGTTCTGCACAGTTGGAATTCCAACATTTTTTTTCATGCCACACAGCATCGTACATAGTATTTTCAACTTAAAGACTTTAGAAAGTCATAAAATTCACATTTTTCCATAAAAAGACTCGAAGAGGAAATTATAATTATTTAAAATTCGCAAGAGGTCCAGCGGATCCAGCGTTTTAAAAAGTGTCCTTCACGCGCAAAATTTAAAATTCGCAATTGCAAATTTTTTACTTTCAATGTTACTTTACTTTTTTACTTTCAAGTTCTGAAAATTTAATGACAGGAACGACATTTTTCGAGTCCCGCTGCAATTTGTGGAAAACTGGGGAGTGGAGTAGAATTTTATTACCAAAACAATATTTTCAGTGAAAGATCCGGAAGCGGGAATTCCGGAAGCAGCCCGGAATTGTCAGCGATACGGGCAGCGCATCGAGCATCAATTCGTTCTCTGATGTTTTTATTTCACGGTTCGACGAGTATATGACCGGCGAAGTATGCCGACATTGTAGTATAACTTCGTGAAATTCTTCGTGTCTTAAGATTCAAGTCCGATATGATGATGAGGTAGAAAGTCTCAAATTCTTCCCCTCGAATGAAAATAGTTAACGTTTTTCGATCGTCTGCGTGTGAATTACAAAATTGAAGAAGCTCCTAGAACTAGTCGATAAAATGATCAAGAGACCCAGTCGAGTGGAAGTAATGACTCTTGGGAATAATCAAATTTTACTTCAACAAAAGAAATTTTAAACAAGAGTTCCGCTTCGATGAATATACCGTTTTTGATCTTTAAGACACCGCTGATCTTGGGAAAATAGGAGCAAGGCTTAAAGGAGAATATTCTGCATGAAATAACAAACAAAAAATCCCTTTACGAAATTTTTTTTGGACCAGTAGTTTTCGTTGTGGAGATACTTAAAGAAGAAGGATGCTCACGTGACCGTCTAGTGCGCAAAGGGTCGTATGCATGCGCAGCAGATCTTCACGCATGCGCAAAACTTCGAGTCAACCGCTCTTGACTAAAATCGGTCTAATTCGGAAACCACTGGTTCGATTGATGAACTTTAAAGGAAACTTTCGTTTAATTTTTTATCCAGAATATAATTACGTTATTAAAGAAAATATAAATTACTGTTTGAAGGCTGATTCGGGGTTCTAATTGTATTGAACCTTGTTGAACTCGATCAAAAATCGAACGAGAAGAGAAAAGATAAATGCCGTAACGGTCTCGAAGTGAATCAGTCACGCGTGTTTGCGAGATTACTCTTTGCGAAGGAAACGAGATGGTGAAGGTTGTTCAGGTGGGAAGAAGAGGGGGCAGGAAAAAATTGTCGGGTCGCCGACTTTTCCACTCAGTGGTCGGCAAATGTTATAACGTTCCTTTGTAGGAATAGAGCAACAGAGAAATACCAATCGATTTTATTTAACATTTTTTTATAGGTTGCGCTAAGTTTTAAAATCATTAGCTATTGAAAAGTCATCTCAGATTAAGTAACAACAAATTGAAACACAACAGATTATTTTGGTATTTTTGGGTTTAGGTAGACCTCATGCCCCCTTTTAAAGTTGTTAACGCTTTTCAAAGATATCTTCCTTAGTTTTAGAGATTTTAGATACTTGAAAGATATCCTTAATGAAATTTGTGCAAATAGCATGTAAACTAAAAGCTGTTCACCATTGTGGAAGGTCGTAGAAGTGTTGACTTTGATTTTTGTCTGAATGGGAATCGTAACGGTTCGGTTAGACCGGTCGACGTCGATACGGTATTCGTCATGCCGACCTAACAAGTTCGCAAGAAGTTCATGCCTTGCGGTCCGAATCAAAATTAAGATTCCAAGACATGGAAAATAAACTTAAAAAATCATCGGTATACTTCAACTTCAATTAACTAACATGCTAGATCGAAATTCGGCCAGAGAAGAATAAAATTAAAGACTCAGCGGATTTAAAAACATGTTGAGGAAATAGGTCAGTGGAATAAACACAGATCTGAAACCATATGCATCTGGGGTTCGATTCCCGGTCAGATTAATTTTTTTCATATTTTTAAAATGATAATAAATTTTAGAATAATTAGAAGAATAAAATTTGTATTCTTGTTTAATAATTTTAGTTTAGTTCAATATTGTGTGCGGAGTAATGTGAGAGGCAAGTGCCTGAACGATTTTGCTTTCCAGACTATCAACACGTAGCGAAAGCCGTTCATTGCATATTTTCTAAGTATAAAAGTACTGACATTATGTTCACACTTATGACGATCTCCTGTCGCTCTATTCACATAGTTTCAAGTCAAGTGTAAAATCGAATTAATTTCATAATTTGAAGGAAACTGGTTTAATTATTGCACAATATTTTTTTTCGTAGAATATAAATTTTCCTTCCAAGAAAATGTAAAAGTTTTTCTTTTTCTCCTAATTTTAGGAGGCAACTTTCCTAAGCAACTTTTCCGATTGATTGGTCGTTTATGCGCCGCGTCACTTTAGTGCCAATTTGGCTAATGAGTTTTCTCCTGTGTACTGTTTTTTTCGCGTGAGGCGAGAGAACGCAGAATTAGTCACAGCAGTCATTAAGAGGATCTTCACTCGGTTTACTATAGCTACCAGAAACACCGAGTTGCTAATGAATTCCAGATAATTTGAATTTGAAAAGAATAAATTTAGGCAAATCCTTATAATCACGACTAATCACAATATAAGACAATTATAAGATAATTTAGTTTTATTTATAGAATCAATTATAATTTATATATAATATAATATAATATAATATAATATAATATAATATTCTGATAATATAATATCTGATAATATTAAAAGATCTTCAATTTTTTCCCACACGAAGTTTGTAGTGTACCTATAATACTTTATGAATATTTGTGAAGAAGAAACTCTTCGTAATAAACATTTTTTCTCTACCGGAAATGTATATTACTTTAATTTGTAGGTGTCTTAGGTTCTATAACATATATTACAGAACGTGACGTCTGGAAAAATGACGTCAGTTCGGATTGAACGGAAATGCTCGTACTACTTCTTTGGCTGTGAATATTCATATTGTGAGAGACTCTTAACATTACAAGGACGTCTGTATGTCAATGGTCGTCTTCAAGGAACAAAAGCTTGAAATTTAGTCATAAAATTTTTTGAAACTTGCCAATATATGATCATTAAATCATTCTTTAAACATTTTGAAGATGCTTACACATTTTAAAAATAAAATATACTGAAAATTCTTCTGAAAATCGCCAAGAAACAAATAATTAGAAAATAATTATCAGAAGTAAAGGAATAATAAAAATAAAAAATAAAATGAGTAAAAGAATGTAAAGAAAAAGGGAGAAAATATATTTTTGCAGTGCGTGATATCGAAGAAAATGGGATTTAGACTAAAAGAGTTGCCCTCCGGCTCGTACTTGGAAAGACTATATAAACTACAATTTATGATTTGTACTCTGGAGAATTTTACGATGACTAAAAAGTTTACTAAGAAAAAGAAAAAAAAATTAAATAACCGACTTCGGATAATTGTAGATGTTAATAAAATCATAAATGAGAAAGGATATTTACAGAAATGAAGTAATTAAATTATTATTTCGTTTAAAATTGTCAAAAAAAAGAAAATTAGAAATTGAGATGATATAATAGAGCTCTATTTGTAAATAAAATAGTCAGTCGTTGAGTGATCGAGCATTTAAGAGTACGGTATTTCATCCTAGTTGCTACTTCGTTACAATAATGACGATCATTTTGGTTCTGATCTTGCGTTTTTCAACGACCGATGATAATCTTGAGCTCATTAGGAAGAGAGTACATACATTGTTTGCACTTTTAATTAACTGGGAAATATTAATTATATATAATAATAAATAACGATACATATCTTTTTCTATTTTCAAGTAATAAGGTCTTAAAACTTCTATTGAGTACTTTTATTGACTCTAATGTAAATAATTGTGAAACATTGAAATATGCAATAAGCATTTCAGAATTTAGAATTAGAGAAAGTGAATGGTAAAAAAAGATTATATTTATATTATCTGCATTGACTATATTGTGCATATGTATTTAAGTCAGTGTTGCAGTTGCACCACGTGCATCAATTATTGTTGTTCAAGTGTGACGCAGCACGCAGCAATTCCATTGTCTCGCCAGCAATCTTTTTATTCTTACTTTTTAGTCGATCTTTCACTCTCGCTCGTAAAATAAACTTAAGCAAAAGGGCTTTCGGTCGGACAGTTCCTTTACGATGTTTAAGACCATTATTACTTCTCCATTGCTATATTACTCCCTTCATTAAATCGGGAAATAAAAGCAGCTTCCATTTAATCACATAATTAGATTGCGTCTCACAATTCATTCAAGTTACTCTAAAGATGCTGGATAAATGCCACACAATTCATATTTTCGCTTCAGTCTATCAACTGAGATTATTAACAGCAACCGAGATATTTAAAATTGAAGTCTCATGACCTAAAATTCGTCATCCAATTTCATTCTGACATTCTCGAAGAAACAATTTGAAAGTCGAAGAATCTCTCTTTCTCATTGTATCAAATAATTTATTCCGGTTTAGAGATGTATTAATGTGGAACTCATCTTGCATATAATCATTCTTCTGCGATGTAATCAGATATATAAATGCATGTCCCCTGAAAAACGTACAATTACGCTTAAAATGTAGGTAACACGGTAAAGCCCATCTGTGGCTTTTCACACCGCATAACGGAAATTGTAGCAGACTTGATATAACAGGTACAACAGTTAACACCTGCCTCTTTCATTCGTGGCAAGCCTCAGTAACATTAATTATTTATTTCTTACGAGGGAAAGGAAACACGACACAAATCGTGAATCATGGCACCCTCCAATTAACAACATCCTTGAGATCATTGAATTGAATCATCAATTGAATCTATGTCGTTTTATTCCCTATTATATTCTAATATTATCAAACTTGATAAATTACCTCTTTTTACTGTCATTTATTTTCCGTACTTTAGATAGATTTCGCAATTATTTTCAGATTTAGAGTTGTAGAGATAGGATCGAGTTTTTGATTTCAGGTCATTGCATTGATCACTAATTGGCCTTCGTTCTTGCTCTGAATTTCAGAGACCTTATATATTCAGAATAAGAAGAGAATTAAATGATAAGAAGAACTGCAATTTTCATATACAAATAATGCTTCCTTTACCCTAAAACTATCATCATTTTAAGACAGAGTAAAGAAAATTGTATTAAAGTGTCATTTACAAGAACAAAAAGTTTCCAATATAGACAAAAACCATTTACTCTGGATCACATTTTCATTTATCATTAATAAAAGTATATGGTTTACTTCCTCAAAGAAACCGATCATTCACTTTCATTTAATTACCGATCATTATTCAATTTTTTTAGGATTCGTGACTCATTTTCTAAAAAAAATATACAAAAGCATATCACTTGTGCAAGCGTTGAAGTCTCCAGCTTCTTTGTAAAGGAAATGATACATGAAACTGCAGTGGAATATTTTATACAATTTTATATGTATTATCAAGAAATAAGAGAAGTTGTGATAATTCCTATCAATTTAATAAATAATTGTATTTACTTTGCAGTAAAATATATATTCACTCGAATTTGTCAGGCGTTAATTAAATACAAAACGGATATGCTATATATTTCCTCGAAGAAAGTTAGTCCGTACTGAAAAGTTGTATTTTTACGAACCTTGAATTCCGCCTTACACGAACGATAAACTTAGTGAGAGTGAATAACTTGTCATCCAATAAGACACTATAAAAAAGGAGATAGTTTCACAATTTCTCGAAACATAATAAAGTAAAATCGATCCTACTCACTCTCGAAAATCAGACTTTCTTAAAAATAGATTTGTACTCTTTTATCATCTGTTTCTAAAAAAAACTGTAATAGCACATCTTTTAATTCCAGTAATTACAAAATAAAAAATTAATCTGTGTATTTGAAAACAAGCATTGCTTAAGGGATCATCTATAATATCATGTGGACAATTTAGGGGAGGGGGAAGGGGTTTAGTAAAATTGCTTTTACTAAAGTTTTTTATACGCTTTTCCACGAGGGGTAGAATTTTTCAGCCAATTCATCGCTCCTTTTGGCCTCCTTGCTTTTGAAGACCAATAATATCTTTATTTTCATAAAATATGTAGGGGGGAAAGATATTCGTCAAAATTCCACGGTTGTCCATTTGGGGGGGAAGGAGGGACTAAAAAGTGGTGAAAAATTGTCCACGTGGTATATGGATGGCCCTTGATAATTCCTTAAGGAACAATTTATGAAATGAGATTCTGAATGGGTGTTGTGGGCAGCAATTTTTGAATTTCTAAAGACTCCAGTAATTCATTCGACTTGGTGTAAATAATAGGAAGCGAAATCACGTTTTAGCCATCGCATAGCGTTCGCGCCGGATGCTGTGTGTGCGTCCTTCGGTATTGTGGCATACCTGTATGTATAGTCGTGGGTTGCGTTTTACTTTTACACGCGAGCGAGCATTACATGCCTCTCGCGTAGAACACCAGAGATCACGTGAGAGGGCAGAGAACTCTCATGGAGTTCTCCTGGAGCTCTCTTGGATTGTGGTGACTCTTATATTGTACCAAGGAACTCTTTTTTTCTCTTCGCTGTCAGTCACACACTTCTCTCAAATTCCACAAATTCTCTAAAAGGATTTCTCCGAGAGAAAAAAAGTGAGGAGAAACTGAAATTCATTTCAGGAATAAAAAAAAAAACATATTTTATTAAACTTGTCACATTTTCATTCTAAATAATAATGATACACAAATCCTTGTTTGAAAAAAGTATTCCCCGTGAAAATACAAAGAGAAAAGTCCTTTACGAAATTTTCTTCTGACGAGTAGTTTTCATTTCAGAGACGTTTAAAATTTGG
>JAUEJJ010000038.1:2721286-2753055 GCA_032164275.1 Synergus coniferae
TTGCGGGTTGAGAGGGGGGAATTTTTTCTGGAGTCCAACTGAAGATGGCTCTGTTGGCGCAGCAAATATCTGGTCAATAAAATACATACATCGTTATTTATAAAAATCACAAAAATATTATTTAATTCGATTAATTTGTATGAATGCAGTTTTAATGAAACAGTAAATCATGGCATCGGCAGCTGCAAGACAAGCTCTCGGAAAGGTAATTATTTTGATTTTTATCTGTAGTAAATATTTTGAAATACACGGTATTAAAGTTATTTTTCCAAATTCTAACCTCAAAGTCGAAACTTAATCTTTTAATTTCGTTTTTTTTATATAATTTCAACGATGTATTCTGTTAAAAGCACAATCTATATTAATTAATCAGTTATTTGTAATTATTAATAGATATAATTATTTTAGTAGTAATCTAAAGAATTTATTCCGAGGACTTCAAATTTCGATTAAAAAGTTTTTATTATTGCTTTAAATGATTTAAGTAAAAGGAGTAAAAGCAAATGTTTTTTTTTTCCTTTTTAGTGAATGCGATAAGATAATGGTTTCAAAGATTTATAGAAACTTATAATTCTACTTTAAAACTAAAACTTTAAAACCCTCAATTTAAATGCTAATGAATTACAAGTTTAATCAATTTTGTATACTACACTTTCGAATCTTTCGATGATTGTAAAACAAAAAATTCTGTTGTTCCTTATCTGTGTGTTGTAAATTTATTTACAGAATCTGTATTTTCAAAAACGTGTAACAAAATGGGATAGAGGGATTGGAGTATATTTACCTGAAGCTTACAAGAAATTTTTTGTCGAATGGAGAATAAAAAAACCAGTAGCAGTGCATTATATCGAAGACAAAAGACGTTATTGGCGAGATGATGAAACCGGATTAGTGTATGCAAAATAACTTTGACGATTATTTAACCAAAATAAAAAGAAATCTATAATATAGTTCAATACAACATATAAAATTTTACAGTTACCCAGTACAAAATAGGCCTCTTCCAATGAAATTTCCCAAGGAACAAGACGATGGCCTTTGGGGTGGTGAAGGCGTAATACAAGGTTTTACAAAAAAAGATCGTTACCATAGAAGAGTTCCTAAATTTTGGTTTCCAAATCTCAGAAAATCTGTAGTCTACTCTGAAGTTTTGAATAAGTACCTAAGAGTGACACTTACAGACAGAACTCTCAATTTAATTCACGACAACTACGGATTCGACCATTACATTTTAAAAGTAAGATAATTTTAATTACTACACAAAAGAAATAATAAAAATATTTTAAAAAGTGACATCATATCTTAACACTTTCCACTTTTTCAGACTCCCGCCTGCGATTTACGATCAAAACTTGCAGTGAAGATAAAAAGGGAAATTCTTACTGCTTTAGCAGACAAAACTCTCTATCCTGATGATCCTATCAAACGAGACGAGATTTATGATGCCTATAAAGAATACCTTACTGCTGTAAGAATTTTTTACTTGTAAAAAAAAATTAGAATTATTTTTTTCCATTTTTGAAAGAAATGAATTTAGTTTTAGAAACCTATATTTATCATCAGACTCGATACCACTCAATTAATCAATACTTTCAGTATACGCGAGAAGAAATTGAATGGTACGGGCTAACGTTTCAAGAAGCGTGTGTAAAATGGAGAAAAGAATATGAAGCTAAAAACAAGGTCCAACCACTTAAAATCCAATTTAGAGCAGCTTTACTTGAAGATTTGAGAGCAGCGCAGGGTGGTGATGAATTACCAAAAAGTGAAGATTCACAAAGTACTTGGTTATCAAGAATGAAGAGCTTAAATCCTTTCGGCAAAGCATCAAAAACCGACTAGACGATTTATTTGTGAGTGAAATGAAATAAAAAAACATTTACTATTATATTCTTTATATATTTTTTATTTTTTGTTATTCACACTTTACAATCATAAAATATGAATGAATACTTAATTATATTTCATATACACACGCCTAGGCTTCAGAATTTCACTTTACATTTTGCGGATCGTGAAAATGAAAATTTTATACGTGTAGTTCCTAAAGAAATTAACTATTGCACACTTTGTTTCCAAGGAGAAAATTATCTATGATATTGAACACTCTATGTCATGATCTTTAGGCAAGCAGTCGAGGAGGGAAGCGACGGCTCTTGTGATGTAAGTCATTGTTCCGAAACTTCCACTGGGTGCACTGTCATAGAAATGTTGGCACACATAAGCTGCGCCTCCGCAAAGTAACGTACCTGTTGTATTAATTTCCCGTTGATCCTTAGGCTTTGCACAACACAGAGTGGCGTCTCCATCAATTCTCATCTGCAAAAACGTACAAAGTTTAAATGGTTTCAATTAGAGTCACATAACTAAAAAAGCCGCTTACAGGGTCACTCATCACTCAAATTTTATTAGAATAAGTCGAAGAGTAAATTTAAATTAGAATTCAAACCTGATCTTCTAGGAAAATAGCGTTCGCCTTATGAACTAAATCCTCGACAGCGATGATACTTCCTAAGGAAGCAGCTACGTTATATTCTGTTACTAAAGTCAAAACCATAAGGGCTTCAACCACAAGTTGACGATACTCCGGTTGCGGAATAGTGTTCAGGAAGGTCTCAACGGCCAGAGCAAATTTCAATTCACCAGATGTCATTTCTTGTGTAAGACTTTGTTGCAGAAGTTTTCCCTGGATAGCCAGCCCCTGACACTGTTAATAAATCAGAAAATTTATACATATAGATACCCACTAAAAATTACGGAAAAATAGAACATATACTAAAAATGGATGTACTTTTTCCAAAACGTGCCACACTCGAGGATAAAAATCTCTTGGGACTCTGTTCAAAGCTCCATCGAGTCTTCGTCTTCTTAACCATTGTCCTTGCCTATCGGGCTCAATTTCTCCATACTCACTTTGATCTGAATTCAAGAATCCTCCAATTTGAGATTTCTGATAAGGAGAAAGAAAAGAAAAATCAGATAATAAAATAAGAAAGACAATTAATTAAAGCTAACTAGTCTTGCATACCTTGCTGACTTTTCCAGACTTACAACTGATCACGGAGAAATTTCCACGACCAACTATAACATGAATGAATTTAATAAATTAAAATATAATGAGAGTAAATTAAATTTAAATTGAAAGTACGAACCGCTACTGATCGCGAATTCCTTTCCACTCATGATATGATGGAGCAAATTTTTCATTTCAAAAGGTGAGAGGTTGAGTAAATGTTCAGAAGCCTCTTCTCCACTGCAGATGAGGGTTCTGGACAATTCTGTGGCCATAACTTGAATAATTAGTCCGACTCTGAGCCTCAACATTTCATGGAAAAGTTGTGGCTCTGTTCTGATGAACATGGCGAGATAGACGAGCAATTCTTGCGTCAACATTGCTGTGGATTCATCATCTCCGTAGGCCTGATGAATCAAAGCTCGTAATTCATTTTCTGGTAAAGGTGCGACAATCGTATGTTCATTAGTCGGAGGCATTCCGACTGTAACTTGTTTCTGTCGAACAAGAAGATCTGTTACAGCCTTCGCCAGGTCTTCTACTCGTTTTCCTAACATTCCGGCAGTATGACGAACAATTCCCCACATTTTTTGCTGACAGGCTTTTTCATAGAGGCCTTTTAGTAAATCTTTTAAAAGAACCGGGTGACCCTCCTCTAACATTCCAGTGTTGAAACGGAGTCCTTGAGTGTCAACCTAAAATAAGAATCATAAGAATAAGATTTTTATTGAAGAAGAACTCTTGTTTTTGAGAAAAGTAAGTCTTCTCACCAAATACTGTAAAATGTCGCCCTGTTCTTCAAGACTTTCCGTTTCCCGCAACATTGACATCAGTTCTTCAACTTCCGTATCAGCATAATGAGTCTCAGAATTGACTTTGTGTCTATGAGGTCTTGGAGAATATTTCCAGGGGAGCATATCTTCCGTTGGCGACGGTGTACGTTCTGGAATAGTTGCGGGATTTGAAGCTGGAGACAGGGAAGTATCCGTAACTTCGATGAAGGGATTCGTTGATAGAATAGTTGAGGATCTTCGATCTTCTCCAGCCATTCCGAGAATTTCAGCTAAAAGGAATAAATCATTTTTAATTACCTACTTCAGTCTTTGAATTAGTATGAAATATAAGTAACAATTTCTCAAGAAATTCAGTAAAAAAAAAGTACAACAGTTTTTCTTTTACGTTCAACAACTGAGAGTTGCGAAACCTTTTGCGATTTTAAATCGTACAATAGTCACATTAATATTCATGGAATTACAAGTGCTTAAAGTTTTAAATTAGAAGCAATGCGAATTCTATAGCGGTCTAGAAATTTGAACAAATCTCACATACACTAAATTAAAATTTTCCTAGAAATATTCTGAGCATTTCAAAAACGAATTTGATTAGTTTGAAGGATTTGATGTTGTTAGTGGACTTACATTCTTGCAGGATGAAGGGAACCGCAGCTGTAGGTATTAATGCAAATGGCAAAGGCGTTAGGTTCCTCTTTAGATGGCATGCAATCAGACTATAAAAATATTAATGAGTTTCTAAAATTCTGAAATTGTAACTATCCCACACTTACGTTCGACAGCTATCGATCTCGTTTTTTTAATGGCACCCTTCACTGACATTCTGCGTCTCAAATTCTTTGAGCTTTTTACGGCTGTGCGAGTCAAAAGGCTTGTCCGATGCGGGAAAGCCTTCATTAGATGTTCGTCCAAATACTGTTGAACCTGTAAATTATTTTTAGTATCGATTTAGAAATTGTGGTTTCCTCAGTTTTTGTGAATTTAATACCTGTGGATTTAGTTTGTCGGGTCGCCCATCCTCAGCGCTTCCAAGGAAACTCAAATTCGTGATACAAGACGTACTTAAAAACTCATTCAGGTTTCCTAAAGAAACACGAGTACCATTGATATATCCACTCTTTAGTTTCTTCATCGTCGTTATCATCGCCAGCGGAATCTTTCCCTGATCTGCAAATTTTAGAATTAGTTTTGTGGTTTTAGAAATAGGAAATTTTTTTTAGACATTAGACAAGGAAAAGCAACACTAAAGAGTGATCAGAAGCTTTCGATAGAATCGAAAAAGCATTATTCATTGTTCGAAAGTAAATTGTTAATAAGTAATAAGAATTACGAGGTATGCTATTTCAGATTCAAATTACAATTTCGTAACGAACGCTGATTTAATTTTAATTTTGAAGAAGACACTAAGTTAACAAGACTTCACATCTCTGAACATATAATTATTGACGGAGCCTGAATCCACCAGCATACCTAAGTGATTATGAGTAGCAACAAGTGTTACGGTCGGCCTGCCGAGTATTTGCTTCCAGTTGATAGTGAGGAAGGCCAAGTTGGTTGTGAATGTGTTGGCGAGTAGACCCGCGTCATTTGTCATATAATACTCCTCCGGATCAAAGTTCTAATACATGCAACATACGAACATGCGAACGAAGACGTAATGAAACTTGTCACATCTTTTTTAAATTAATTTATCATCTTAAATCGAAAGGTGATTGAGAATATAACAGGAATTATAAACAATAAACAACCAAAATGTACTTCGCTGCGGAAGAAAAATAAGTCGGCGTGAGCTGCTAATTATAAGCGAAGAGATGATAAAAAGATAAACGAATACATGCAGTTGGATTTCTAGACGAATTGTTAGACGTAGGAAATAGAATCAAACTCGATAGAAGGATTTCCACTCGACAAAGACATTTTATCCAAAAGCCATAGACTCATAACTCCAATCAATTAAAATTTTTCTTATTTTTATTCCTTTAGGTTTTGATCGAATTAAATAATGGAGCTAGAATTCTATCGCTTCGGGATTTGACTTTACTGTACCTAGGTGGGCATTCTTGAGGGGCATGACTACGAGTGGCCGGCCTAACATATTCTGCCAGCTAGACTTCAAGAAATTAATTTCGCCTTTGAATATATCAATCATGAGCTCATAGTCCGATGCGATGTAGAAGCGGGTCATGTCTGTCAACTGATATTTTGTGCAGAACAAGAGATTGTCAGAGAAAAATTAAAAGTTCATACTAAAAATATACCAAATGCACCAAAAAATATACAAATCTACCAAAAAGGGTAATAGATTAGGAGAAGTTTACCTGGGGTGTGAAGGCGAATATTTTATCGTGCAGGGAATAAAGTTTACTCGTACTGAGAATTCCCACATCTCGAGATTTCCTGCCGGATAATCCAAGCTTCTTGTTCCTGCCTAAAAAATGTTTATTTGGCATCTCAGTTCATGGAAATTTGAATTTTAAATTTGTTTTGGTAGAATGACGAAGTTTAATTAAGTTTATTCAAAAATCGAACCCAGATATGTGTAGAGATGGCTGAGGACTTTTGCTGGTTGGACTTCGATGGGAGCAACCTCGGCGATTGTTTGAACGTGGATATCGTGCTGAGCAATTTTTTCTCTGATTTCGGCATCTTCCGCGAGAATCACAACTTGAACAACAACATCAGGCTTCTTCTCGCTGCAGAGTCTTCGATTTAGAGGGTCTAATTCACCAACTGCTAAAAACCCCTGCAAAAAATACAGTTTTTCAAGAACAGTACAAAATGGAAAATTTAATTCAGATAATTTAATTTAAGGAATTTGCTTACTTCTTGGAGTAATTTTCCTAAAATGTACAAGGATTGACCCCACATAAAGGGACATCTGCCTAAAGCTTCTCTTTCTTGGCTACCAGGATCTGCATACTCGGCTGCTACATTATCAGTTGCAACGGCATACAATTCTGGAACTAATCTCATTCCGTCATCAGTTTTAATAGTAATCTTCTCTAATTTTTTAGTATATTCTACAACTAATTCTTTATTTCCTTGGAAACAGTAGTCTAGGATTAAATAGCAGAAGAATAGAGGCCATTCACACTCGATGCTCTCGAACATTCTTAATTCCCAGGGCTCGTAATACAATCTGTAAAAATCGTAGTGTAAATCAATCTTCTTAAACTACTTTTTGTACTTTTTTCTTTTGAGTAAAATTCACCTGTTAGGATCTTCCTTAGGAGTTCGATGCCCATCCCTCAAAAATCTCTTACACCCAAATTTTCCCTGCAACTTTTTCGTGATGGTATCCCTCGTAAGCTGAATCAAAGTAGGTTCATCTATTGCAAAAGCAGGAAAACTAATAATAGACAAAAGTCCACTATCAAGTTCTTTCGAGTTGGATTCCCTCGGCAACATGGATTGAAGAACAGCCTGGCATTTTTGAGCCTCATCTGCCAGAACGTGAATCACTGAAGTTGGGCCTCCTCTTGCACCAAAAAGATCCAATTCATTCATGGCTTCCATTGCTGCTTTTGCCATTCCAATACTGCTTGCATTTAATTCAGGCAAACCATGATTTGTTTTGTCTCCTCGTTCCCAAATTCCGTAATCAGGCGTGCAATATGCTGATTCAATATAGAAAACTAAATTCTGAATGAAGGCTACTTCGTCCAGGTTAAAAACTATCTGAAGACCGGAAGCAGTCATCTGGGCTAAGATAAGAAGATAAAGGGACACGGCGTCAATTTGAAGATGTCCCCATTCAGCATCGCCAACAACAGTTTGTCCAGTTGCAGAACTGTATTTGGCATGAAGAGCATCAAGAGGATTTTGTGAGGATTTGAATTTTTCGACTTTTTCTTTTTGTTGCATCATTGCCATTAATAATCCTCTCATTAATTTAACGCAACTTTGTTCGAGTTCGTAGGTTTTCGCTCGATCTTCGTCTGCGTCTGCTATTTTTTTGTAGGCCATTGAAAGACCCCACACAGCGAGAATTGTGTAAACGTTGTCACGAATCCAGGCGTGATTATTGTCTGGACTTGCTGGGAAAAGTCCAGTTACTGGGTTTTGATGATTCATTATAATTCTGGCTACTGCTCGTTGATAATAATCCAGGCGAACGCCTGAATTGCTACGACTCCGCATTTTCATTATGAGTTCAGGGGCTCTATAGAAGAAGAGGATTTTTTTTCATGTATTTTCTAATTTTAATGAAAACCGATGTCTAGAAGAAACCCTGAAAAAATCTGGAATTTTTCAATCTAAACTCTTAGCAACTCTAACTTCATTACAAAACTTATTTTTCAAATCTTCGAAAACAACAAATATTTCCCAATCTTAAAAACAAACCAGCTCCATATATGCTAGCAAACATTTGTGTTTTCAATTGTAATTAAAGAAAAAGTAAATATATTGTGAAATATCGTAAACAATGATTTCGTTTAGATAACAAACAAATTTGTTACGATACTAATAACAACGTTTAAAAACCATTTAAAAACAACAAACATTTTATTTTTTTTTACATATAGTTTTGACTAAACATTTTCAATATTTGTGAATTAATGCGTATCATTAAATCAAAAGAATTATTTGCTATGAGCAATACGTCAAGAAATCGAGGTCATGGTCTTAAATAAAACATACAAAACTAAAAATTGTTGAAGTTTTGTTGAGTGATTTTGAGGTTAGAAATACCTTGATCGAAGGAATTGGATTGAAGAGAAGTTAATTGATTATGGAACGTGAAAATAATTGTCACGTGAAAAAAACCGTAGACTCTAATTTTAACATTCTATTTACACCTCTGACAGTTGTTGAAATTGTTTGATTGTAAAATTGACTTTACATTTGCGAGTCCCGACTCCCGCGCACATGAACGATGAATGCACCACATATACACAGATCCGCACACACAACACAAAGACAAAATTCACGTGAACTTACACACAGACTTTCAACACGCGTGCCATTTCATACGAATACGACAATGTGAAACGAATGTCAATGATGTCAAATGTAGTATGTAATCTTGATTCTTGAGAGGAAAACAAGGAAAGCGAAGAAAATCAACAAAAACTGTGTACTTACTAATTCCAAATTAATAACTTATTGTTAGTAAGAAATTTTAATGTATATACTGTATATATTTAAAATTATAATACTGGAAACAACAATATTATAATTATATATTATTGGTTTAGGATCATATATAGCAATAAGAGCATTGCAACATTCAAATTCATATATAGATATATAATATAGACTTTTCTCGCATTCGAAATTGAGGACAACTATTTGTTTACGTAATAATAATAATCATCATCATCATTATAATAACAAGGAAAATTCGATTTGAATATTAAGAGATGATGGACGTGATTAAGACTATAAACTTGAAAGTTCACGCTTTTCATTTTATTATAGTTTAAAAATATGTAGTTATTTTTTCGTTTTGTTTTTTGCTTATTATTTTTGAAATATAAATATGAATGTAAAACGGAAAAAGTTTAATTGGCGTAAAACGTGAGGTGTCCGAATTATAAACTAAAAATTCGAAAAATTTTCTCAAACCAAGTACTTAAATTTTAAAATGGTACATTTTTTAAGTGTTGAATTTTTAAACTTTTCACTTAAAATTAATTTTTTGTTTAATTTTCATACTTTTAGGCTTTTGAATATACATAAAATATATAATAATTACATAAAAATACATGATATAGTATATGTAAGTGAAATAAACCTCCATAATTTCTGAAATTCAAGTATATATTTAATAAATCAAAATTCTCACAATTAAAGGTCAGATTTTATGAAACTTCTTAGCTTCTATGAAGATACATGTTTGAAAGGATCCAGTTTTTATGAACATGATTAATCAAACTAAAGTAGATATCAGGATTTTTTGTATAAGGAAGAGATCTTGATACTCTCCCAATATAAACGCCAATCACTTTACCACCGACAACTAAAGGCGATCCAGAATCACTCGGTGAACCATAATTTTTACCACTTTTATCAAGAGTACAAATTTCTTCTTCTGTGATTATTCTTTTTTGACGTAAATAATGTTGACATTCATCTGGACTGATTATAGGAACATTGATTGATCGTAATTCATTAGGAACTAATAAACTTCTGAAATCGTGTAAAGTAAAAAAAAATTATTAGATCAGAAATATTGTTCTATTACTTTTATCATTAAGAATTAAATAATTAGATATGTCTGTTTATTTTAAAATATCTTACGCTTGTCTGTGAGGGTCTTTTACCCATCCACTCAAAGAAGCAATACTATTTACTGGTAGAGGTCCATTATACATTATTATTTCTCGATTATGAGTATGTTGGAAGTCAATAGGTGGCTGAATTCCAATTAAGGCAACATCACCACTAAATGTACTTTGATTGAAATGCGGGTATATTAGTTTAAATGTTATTTTGTGTATTCTTCTACCAGTTATGTGTATTGAACCAGTTAGAATCCTGTAATCCTCGTTATTTCCTTTAAGAACACAATGGGCAGCGGATAAAATCAATTCAGGCGATAAGATGGCTCCAACACATCTGTTATATCCATGTTGTTGAATATTGACCACATAAGGAACACGTTCGATCCATGTTCGATTAATTTCATGTGGCAGTTTATTAATTACACGTTTCTGGCGTACATGATGAAGAGACTCTTCATCTGTAAGAATGAACAAATTAATTTATCAATAGGAACAATATTTCGAATACACCAGAAATCAGATAAAACAATTTTTACTTTGTTTCTATAAAAAATGATTTTAAAAATAAAATCTAAATCATTAATATACTTACCAAAATTCTCATCTAAAAAACTCCCAGTTCCTAGCGAGAAAATTAAAGAATGAATTAAGAGATACGCGATAATTCGTTTCAGCATTTTCTACGAAAAATGAGCAAATATTCTGGTGTTAAATTTAGAAACACGGATGAGACCGACCTTTCTTTTTATACTACTATTTATACTTAAAATAATTGCACGTTCACTTTTCATGAAAAGAAGAATTTAATTATGTACAGATAAGAAATTTTGTTATAAAATTTGATAAGAAAAGATTTACTACAAATTATCGTTGGTTTCCTGGATTCATGGATACTGTAAATAGTGTAAATATGCGTCCTCATTTTTATGACGTAAAAATGATAACGGCCTTTTATTAGTTTAGAAGATTTAAATTTAACTAAACGGTAAGACAACGAAATTTATTCACATGTTTGATTTGATAAGCGAAACCAACATTCGGCTTCTCCAAATAGTAGTAAAATCTTAAAAAAAAAACTTTATATAAGATGCAGAAATAAAAAAAATACAATTGTTTTTACTGATTAGAAAAAATTTATTGGAATTGAGAACGAGTGGATAACTAATGTATACAAAATTAAAAAGGCAACGTTTTACATTTTCTTATAAAAATACGAAAGAACACTTTCTCAAATTGCGATATGAATGAAAATATAAACAGTTTCGATGAATTATTTCAGGGAATGCTCTCCTATTTCTAATAATAATTCGAAGGGAAGGTGCGGGTGTGTTTTATGTAAATCTTTAAATGCAGCTGTTTTCATAATAGCTTTAAAATTTTTCAGAATAAAAGCTATAGAATGTGCTTTCAAGCACTCCGCAAAGGATTCATCGCATAATTTCAGTATGTTAACTGCATTTTCAATATTCAACGAATTTTGCAAAGTGCATTCACAAATTAGTTGAAGATTATCGATTTGATAATAATGAGCTGCTTTAAATATCTCCAACCCTAGTTCGTCTAATTTTTCTACGTTGCCAGTATACATAAATCTCAACAATTCGTAAAAAACTTCAAATTCGATGTCATCAGGGATCCTGGCTTCATTAGAATTTGATTCTTCCATACCGTTTGCAAACATTGCCTGAAATACTCGACTGTGAGAGGTAATAATCAATTTGTGCGCATGTATCTTTTTTTCACCTACAAAAAATACAACGTCACTGAAAGTTTCATTGTTTATAAAGAGCTCTAATCCCACTATTAAAGGCAAATTTTCCAATTTAACGTCAACAATCTTTTCAATTTGACAATGAATTTGAAGGTTCTGATTTACCAAAAATTCACATATTTCTAATTCCGGAAAAAAACTTTCAAACCCATATCTGTCTGTATTAACAATAATCAAATCTGAAATTTGAAATTTTCGACTGATTACTTTATCATTCTTAGCGTCTAAGATGGAAAAATAGACATTTAATGAAATCGGTTCTTCATCTGCCTTGCAGTTTTCTAGGTAAAGTGAGATCCACCGCGGTGCTCGGAGATTACAATAATGACAATTTGGTGTTCCTTTATTTACAATGGACTTCATCACTAAACGCCATTCGGTTTTGGGCTCATCGATCATAGAAAATTTTTCTGATTCTAAAAATTGTGGTGCGTGAATTTCAGATCGCAAGTTGTCGAAATCTGATACAATCCATTTGTAGCTGGTATAATGCTTATATCCGTGATGGCTATACAGTGAAAAGATATTTAAAATAGTTTTGAGGGTTTTGACTTTTGAGTAAAATGAAAAGATTGAATTTTGAGATTATATAAATCTTGAAATCAAAATCTTTGATCATCTTTGATAAAACCTCATTATTCTAAAATATAATTTGAGAAAAATATGTCACTTACGCGTAGCTTTCCATTTTATTTTTATACTTTTTATTAGTTAAAACGGTTAAAACGTTAAAACGTACAGGGAAGGTTAAAAATTGGCGAGAAAATTTGTGATAACTCGGGTGGCTTTCCATGTGGGCGCGAAACGCAAAGCGTAAAATGAACAGCCAATTGAAAAACACCTTTCAATTTCTTTCTTCTCAAAGGAATTATTGACCTATTATTGTCTATTTTAAACTTGGAATATAGGAAATTTCATTTTTTGCTAAATTTTTTAGAATAACAACCAGTAACAACTTTCGTTTCTTTCGTTCCATTAACAGTTGGCTATTCTGTAGACCAATCATCATGAGCAGGTTTTCCAAGTGCTGCCAACCCTGTAAAGTTTTCACAAACAGTATGGAGTGAACACTGGAGAAGTGGTTCGGGCCACTTATTTTTTTAATTTTGTATATTTTTTCGAAGCTTTTGCAAAGAACTCATCGTGCCCAACGATTTTTTTAGTCTCAAAGTATCCATTTAAATCGAAAATTCGGTCAAAATGTACCTCTTTCACGTGTTCTGTGCTCTTTTGTGTGTGACGATTGTCCTAACCTTATCTACTAAAAAAGATAAAAAACTGGATCGTGAGATAGAAAGTGACAATAATTCGTCTTCTACGAAAGTCGAAAATACTCTCGATCCTAAATTTCAGAATGTGAGCAAACTTACTGCAGGAGTAGTTTCACTGGAAAAAATGAAACTAAATGTAAGTATCATATGTCAGTTCTTGTGTAATGCTCATATATAAACAAACTGACACATGTCAGTTACATATGTATATAGCTTTCAGAGCACTTTTCAATTTAGTCATTACTTTCGTTTTTTCCCCGTCATTATCAGCTGGAGAAGTGAAATTGAAGTTGCATAATAGTCTTGAATAGTCTTGAGCGTCTTGACAATTAAGAAACAATTGCTTGTATATATTAAAGGAGAATTTACGTGGTAAATAAGCGTATAAGTTACGATACTATTCTTGCTTTCGAAAATTATCTTGAAAGTTGTTTTTTACAGATAACTTATTTTCAAGGTCTTTTACTTTTTCAGTTTTACAAATAAACTATTGGAGTTCTTGGTAAAAATTAATTTTACAGTTTATAAGTAAATTTAAGCGAATAAAATAATTATCGAGTTTTGCAGTTTGCTTAAAAATTAAAAATAATATTTACGGATACGATTACTTTTATTTTCAGGATAGCAAATTAAGTTCACCAACCATGGAAGGGGGAGGGAAATTCACATATGCAACTGCTCCATTGCGAGTTGAAGAAGTTTCAGTTCCTCCATCAGTTTTCAAAGAAGTTTCGTCTTCCATGCCAAACTCCATAAAAGAAGGAATTCAAACAGAACGAGCAGTGAGTCCTCGAAAGGAAGCAATTCCAATAAGATTTAATATTAAACCACGGAAAGGAGTTGGAACTGAAACAAGTTTCAATGAAGCAGACTCTTCTTCTGAAGATTTTAACATTAAATTGAAAGATCAATTGAATCCAAGCTCAGCTCTTCCCTCTAGTTCAAACGAGACACTTACAGATAAAACTCAAAAAATAGAAATACCCCCCAACTCCACTATTAAAAATCTCTCTTCAAACAAAACTTCCGTGTCTGAAGCTCCTCAGAAAATGACCACTGAGAAAATTAAAAAACATAAATTGAAACCGACAGTTACAATTGGTGGATCAAATGTCGATGAACCAATTCCAGCCTCTCCAACAAAAACTCCGCCCTTGGGAATGCCCAGAAAAATTGATTATATTGTTCCTGTTATGATCACTATTTTTGCTTTACCCTTGTTAGGCATTGCTAGTTATGTTTTGTATAGGAGAGGTCGTGATTGTTGGGATAAAAGACATTATCGGCGAATGGATTTCCTGATTGATGGAATGTACAACGAATAAATTTCATGAATTTGAAAAATTTATTCGTTATCAAGGTGGCCTTTGGCCCGGGAAAAGATTTGTAAGTTTTTGAGATCTGTAAAAAATTAGAAAATTATAGTAGACTATTTTTTTTTCAATGCCTAAATTTTAATATTTTAAAGACCTCACATTTGAAATCGAAATGTCTTAGAAAAATGTTCACAACCTTGAGTTACCACTCTGGTTACAAATTTGATCACAAATCCTTAAAGTCGCATTGATTTCTAAAATTAAGAAAACTTCCTAAATTTTAAAAAAAGGCCACAAGTTATTATAGTTATTCCGAAGATGGAAGGAATTGAATTGTAAATCAAATTGATTACTAACGATCCTACAAATTTGTTTTCTATTTTAATTCAATTGGATTAAACATATTTTTAATCTTCCAAGACAATAACTGACCACAAAAATATTTACTTTATATTAACAGGTTTTAATTTTTAATATATTAGGTTTATAAGTTAATAATAAATTATAAATAAAATAATATAATAATATATACTATTATTATTATTATTATTATTATCTTATAATTATTATAAAATCCAAGAGAAGGGTCAATTTTCAAGATTGAAATGTTTTTGATATTGGAAATTATTTTGTTTTGGTACAAAAAATGGTACGTATCAAAGGGTTGGAATATTCTCTTTTTACTTATTTGCAAAAAATATTTCAGATTAGCTTCTTAAAAGGTGATAATATTTTAACAATTTGTAAATATTTATGGATATACCAACCCTGGAAAATTGTATATATTGTTAAAAATTTCTTAAAATACTCAATAGGTCCAAATATCGATTGTCGTTAGTTCTTATCTTTAATAAGAGTTTAATACGTAAAAATTCAGAAGAAATATTTTATTGTTAGTAATAAAATATTGCTGCGAGCAGAATTGTTATTTCAAATACTTTAAATATCCCTTCTCGTTTTAGAGAATAGTTACAAATTTTTCAAATTGTATTTTATCAAGATTGTATACTTCGACTCCGCGTTGCTGTTGATAATTATGTTATCGATATAATTTGGTGAGATACGAAAGGAACCAAAGAGTAAGGGATAAAGGCCTTTTTGACCTAAACTTCCTTTATGCATTTTTAATTTTGCCGAAGAATATTCATTTTTAATGCTAGCATTTTCACCTGCATTTAAATAAATTTAAGAAATATACAAAAAAGCAATTTATAATCTATGTTATATTTTATCAAAATGAAGCATCGACAGTTATTTTTGTACAGCTATGTAAAAAGGGATATTATATTATACAAAATATAAAAAGTAAGGTGTTTAACAACAAAAATCGTTTCCTTATCTTTTTTTCGTGATTTTATTAATAAGCTCTTCGCATACATAAACGCAGTATCGCTGGCGATTATAGGTAAATCACGAACATCGTGAAATGATCTTTTAATTCTCTCTCGAATGAAGAATAAACCTTTTTTACTTTCAAAGAATTGCGTTATTTCGAAGAAACAGATCAGATTTTTTTCGTAGAAGAAGGTAGAAAAAAAACTTAGTTTTAAAGCATATCAGTTTTTAAAAGATATGACTAGTTTTCTAACTCTTAATTGAAATCAAAACCTTATTTTTTTTTTCAATCGCAGCCCTTGGGGCTCGGCCGAAATATTGATGTCGATGCATTATCAATTAAACCTAATTTTTTATCCCTTAAATTGATTTCCATTCGATTTTTCTAACTTGGTTCTTCTTTATCCTTCTTTCTATAGGTAAAAGATTACGTTTACACTGACTAAAATCTACACGTTAAGATGCGATGGTTTTTCCTCGCTACATGTGTGTAACAAAGGTTTGTAAATATAAAAATAGTTGTGTGAATCAACGTCCATCTTTTCTTCATTTTGTCGCAAAAATATTGGTAATAATGGGATTGAATTAATAAATAAAATCTCAAAAAAGAGTCGTTGATTGGTATAAAAAAAAATTGATAATTCCAGCACGAACAGAATGTGCGAACTCGACTGATTAGCTTTAGCTTCTGTCAAGCTTGAAACAGAATTTTCTTATTATACCTAATTATGGTTTACTAAATTGAGAAATGGCAAAAAATACAATTAAAAATTAAAAACTTAAAGTACTAATTTATATTTTTGATTTTCTGTTTCAGACATAAAGTTTCTTAAGCCTTTGACTCTAGAAAAGAAAAGAGTCTTATAATTTCTCTGATCTTTTCCCGGGTTCCAGTAAATCCGGGAAGATAAATTGTGCATTAAAATTTAAAATTGATTGCAGAAGGCGCAAGCTTAGTGAGTAACGCGGTGAAAAAATTAATGAGAATGACGCAGTCGCAAATTTATAACAACATATCACATGTGCTCCACAGTCGTGCAAGTACGTATAAATTATTACAACGTCTCTTTGCACCTATAATGCGTATTGTGTAGTCTGTACTTAATTGTACATCAGGTCAAAAATCCAGGTCCATTTCATCAAATGACTAGATTTTCTTTTTCTCATTTAAAGAAATCGTTCAATTCGTCAAAATGTTTTTCTCTCGGCTTCGACTTCAACTTTCGAAGAAAAACTTCTTTAAAAATTCAGAGTCATCTCCAATTATTTGTGAATTTCAAACTGATTCCGGAATTGAGGATTTGAAGCCTTCCTCATAGAATAGTTATTCAGGTTTCTGAATTTTTGTTTCGTAAAATTCAGAAGCTTCGATGACTGGATTTATTTTATTTTGATTTATATTTTACTTCCTCAGGAAAGGCTTCTCGTGGCGGAATCAAACTAAGCATCATTATGTGTCGTGCGTAGGCTCTGGAATTGCGGAATTGCGTGTCCGTCCCATGCAAACGATCAAGGACTCCTAGGACTCCAAAGCACTGATTGAATCTGTAAAGAGATTTATGAATTTTCAGTGATTAATTGTGTAAAATTGTAACACTTTCGTGCTGGAAACTTCTGATAGAACATCAGGACAGGAAGATATGAATTTATGAAGATTATGACGATTAGAGAAAGATTTCAATTTATTGATTCTTGAGGAAGAAATAAAGACTAAAGGATGAAAAGGTGAAAAAAATAAAAAGATTAAGAAAAGACAAAGTAGTAAAAGGAAATTGGATGGAGAATAAGATTCGCAAAAAGAAAAATAAAAAAAAAGGTTTTATGTAAATCTTGGATGGAACATTATAAAAAATCCATTATAAAAAATGAGAACTTTTCAATAAATGATGTAATATATAATAGTTGGAAAGATATCCCTTGTAGCACTTACTTCAAATGATGAAAATCATGTGCCTCAGGCGACGGGAAGAATGGCAGATGATATCCCGAATGAGCGTTGAGCGTTGAAAGAATGGCGAGAGAAAACCAGAGCCAGGCCGTGGCCACATGAGATCCTACGATAAAGACACCCAAAAACGGAGGGATTAAATTGGAACCGATGTGCTCGAGAGGATGGCAGTATATTGCTGTCACAGCCACCGGCGCCGTCCATTGGTGGTGTTGCTTGTGAATGTACTTGTACAGATATCGGCTATGCAATAATCTGAAAAATTTTCAACTTTTCGTTTATTATCCTAGACTTCAAGGATTAAAGATCCCTAACATGATTTAGAAAATTTAAAGGAAAATTTCGCTGCAAGCTAAAAGTGAATTCTTAACTTAAAGTGTTAATTCTTAACTAACTCTTAATATTTGTTGGAAAACACATTACCTATGAGAATAATAGAATCCAATTTCCTCGAAAAGAATGTGTATAGCAATTTCTGCTAAAACCCAGTGGAAAGTGGGAAGTTCGCGAACTGAAGGATAGCCACGCCATTCCATCAAGTGGTAACTGGCATATGCTAATGGGAGACCCACAACGAGCTGATTAAACAGCACTTGAGCTATTACTTTGCAGAGTTCTTTAGAATTGACTGGCTCATTGGTTCCTGGCTGGATTTTGTACCGCCGCAAAGCTGCGGGTTTATTCGTTATATCCAGGATCGTATAAATCCCTCCGAAGATCCAATATACGATAAAAGTTAAACCCATAGATCCTGAAAAATATTTCGATCTTAGATTTTTGATATTTTAGATTTAGATTATTAATTCTACAAATACAAATAATTAGAAAATTCATTACCGAACACCCATAACGTAACGGGATCGTCTCCCAGCTTGTCTAAAATTTTGTCCCACTGGGCTTGCCAGAAGTCGCCCGATGCACCCCAAAACCTCTGGAGATGCCTGAAAACAATTTTTATGAAGATTAGAAACTTCTAAACTCACTCAGAAGCTTCTTTCCAGAACGGACTTTTATTTATTTTGGAAGAAATTGTTTACCATGTAAGCGAATTACAAACAGCAGCAAATCCAACAACCACCGTTCCAATTACAAACAAAACACTCCTCAGACTCGAAAGCAGTGTGGGTGGAGTTTGATTTTTGCTGGCATCGTTAGTTGGTGCCGTGGCAGCTGAAATTAAAAATAATTACTGAATAAAGAAAATAAATTGAGTTCTTTCATCAAGAAACGCGCTCGTCATTGATTCGATTGCCACCTGCAATTCAATTATTCCCCTAATTCTCATTCATTTACAATTAGGGTATAAATAGACTTTTTAAATTAAAGTAATAACTACTAAAAATAAGTAATGAACAATTTCACAATGTTAATTAATTATATTCTAGACTGGAGTCTATTATCGATTATATTACAAGAATTTAGGCGCACATATATATCGAATTTTAGCGTGTGTAATTAATTTTTATCGAAGAGGAACTTTATGAAGTTTGAATCAGTAATTAACATTGAATCCGAAATCAATTAGAAGAGGATAGATGGAGGTTCATGAACGCTAATGCGATTTTATTTTTAGCTAAGCTCAATATTCGCTTGAAAAGCCGCAAAGTGGTGGCTTTCTCTGTACGTCTATTGGCGAAAGTTTGACTAAGTGCCCAAACGAACTCTCTGCCCTTTCGTAATATTGAAACAGAAACGTCTTTCTCTGTCCCAGACTTGTTTTAATTTACTTCATTCGATGTGAACTACGATATTTTTAACTATAAAGGACTTCTTGCCCTTTCGGAAACTCCTTGCATCTCCTTGATGTTAAAACCCAATTTCTACCAACTTTGTAATCTACTGCCATCAATGTCAATTAGGAACAAAATTAATATCCGATTAATCCGAAATATTAATCCAAAAATATTGGAAAATTCTGAAAATGAACGCTACAATTTTCAAAGTGTTTGCAAGTTGACATTTTTTAATTTTAATTACTTGAACGTGAAGAAAAGTGGAGGAGAAATTATAAACGATAAAAAAACAGCTTTCGTGGTCAAGATTCCAATATAAGAAGGTTTATTAGTTATTTAATATCTCAGTTCGTTTAAGAGGACATTAAAGGGGTAATTATGTCATTGAAGTGTCGTGCTTCTTTTCTTGGAATTTTTACAAAGTAGGAAAGGACCTTCGCCTACTTTTTAGATCGATTTGCACATTTTCATTTCATAAATAATTAAGGCTATTTCCTTCAGAAACTGTATAACGTAAGTTCTTGCACTGTTATGCCAAAAATCCATGAATTCAGATTACCGAAATGTTCGAGAACGTTCGGGGCAAAGTTCTTTGTCAAATATTTTATTTCAATGAAATTTTTTTTTACAAAAAGCTTCTTTGAATATAATAAAATAAAAAGGAGAGAGCTCTAAAATCTTAATTTAGGCGCGTGAATAATCCAAATCTTTTAAAACCTTGTCCAATGACTGATGGCCAAATGCATCAGCTAAATATAAGGCAACAACATCGTATATAAACTCGTAACTGTAAAAGTGTAGGTAAAGTGATGGAAAAACACGAAGATTCCTGAATTTTAACCAAGAATGTGAAACGAGCGGTCAATGTTTGCGAATAACGGCGTGGTCAAAATAGTTTTAGTCGACGCTTTAAAAAAGACAAAAAGTATATAAAATATCCTGAAATAATTACCTTCCTCTTTTATTTTTCATAAAACTTTCATATTATCAAATCATTACTTTTATTCGATATTTTTTGAATTAAAATTGACATTAAGGGTGTTGTCAAGTTCTAACTTCAAAATTCGATTTCTTCATTTTACTCAACAAATATTATAATCAGATATTTCTTCGCTCTGCAGCGCGATTCACTTTTTAAATAAAAATATGCATACAGAGCGAAAAAATGTATAATTATTAATTTTAATACTTTTTTTTTTTAAATTAAGAGATTGAATTTTGAAGTTAGATTTCGAAGTCCTCGTTTTAAGAAAAAAGAATTCAAACTAATAATTTGTTTGTTCTATAGACACACTTTTATTTCTAAGAGAAGTACGTATACAGAGCGAAAAAAAATTTAGTTCTAATATTTGATAATTAAAATAAGGAAATCAAATTTTGAATTTAAACTTGGTTCCAACGCCCTTCATGACATTATATAATAATTAAATAAAAAATTTCTTCCTTGAGATATTAAAGTAATTTATTTTGTATATAAATTAATGAATAGATTGCTAGTTCATCAAAAAGTTTAGTAAACATTTATTTGAGACACTCGAGGATTTGAAGTTGACCGTTGACGAAGTGGAACAGAATTTGTGCAGGACAGCGATTTCTACTTAAATCTACATTGCACGTACATGGCATACATAATTATATTTTTTACTAGCGGTATATTTTACTAACTCAGTATTGGTGCTTGAAAATTAACGTTATTTTTATTTTTAATGAAGAAAAATATTTTTACTTGCATTTTTTTTCGAATTTACAATTCTGAGATAATTGAATTCCAATTTTTTCAAAATTCGTAAATGTATAGATTCAAGCTTTAAAAGTTAAATAAAAATAAAAGCTTCGACATTTGAATGCTTGTAACTTTGACACTTAAAAATTTAAAGGCTTTTTTGATTGAAAATGGTTGGTACTGAAAAAGCAATATATTTTCTATTAAAAGAAGTAAAGTGTTTCCAATAAAAATTGTTAATTAAAATTTAGATCAAAGGTGATATCAATGATATCAATCTAGAATGACTACAATTTACGAACATTGATATTTAGAGGCTTTAAAAATGAATGTTTTTAATTTTATCGTCGCATTAAAATTTAAATTCTTTTTAGTACGATTCCTTAAAACTGAACTTTCGCATAAGCGAAAAAGCGTAAGTTAAATGGAAATAAAATTTCAAAGAGGCTTTAATATTTGAGTACTCTACTTGCAGAAGCACATCATTAAAATTTAAACTCATTTTTTTATGTGTTTATAAAAATTCATTTATTTAGGTTTCAATTAATAATTTTTCAAATATCTGGATCCAACTTTTTAAAATAACTATTAGAAAAGTAAATGTTTTTTATTGGAAGTGATTTTACAAAATAAATTGAGAATTAAAGGGTCACATGTTGAGACGCATTTCAGTGACAGGGCATCACTTCCAATTATTATCCGGTGAAGGAGACATTCGCGTCGGTCGATTGACGACCCTTCGACGCATTCCCTACTCAAATCGCAAATGTCATTAGGTGAAAACAAGCGGAAATTTTCAATCGTCCTCGAATTCACCATAAATCAGATTAACTCGTATATAAACAAAGGGTGACCATCTTAATTGAGGGACCGGTTTAAATAAGGGAATATAGAATTTTTTGGATTAGCACAAATGAACCTAATATTAAAATTATGCAAAAATTGTTTAAAACGACTCGTCAATGCGCTAGAATTAAAAAATTTTGTGTTTCCTTATTCGATCCTTGATCCTCAATTTTCAACACAATAATTGCCGGTCTAAAAACAGAAAAACCCAGATACAATTTTTTAAGCAGACAATTATATATAAAATTATATATAAAATTATATATAAATTATATATAAAATTAGATATAAACTTTTAAATATAATATAAATATAATATAATATAAATATGATATAAAATAATAAATTATACACATTTTAATTGATTTCTTGTACAATATTGGAAAATCTTTAATTATAAATTTTAGACTGTGTTTCAGATTTTAACTGTAATTTAAAAATTTGAATACACGAATTTCGTGGATGGGTAATTCCAAGTGTTATGCAAGATCTTTAATTATCGTGAAAGTGGACGAGAAAAGTTCATTCATTCTTTCTTTTTCTTAAATTTTCATTATCGGAATTAAATTCTTAGACGGCTCGATGGAACGGATTTGTCTCAAATGAAATTACTCCCCCAATTAATTTCTAAAATAGAATCACATTTCAAATAATAGACATTTTTATTTATAATATTTTTTAACTGAAACTCAAAATGGGGGTATTTTGAAATTTAAACAAATTCCGAAATTTCAATTACTTTATGTTTATAAGCTTATAAAAATACAATGTCCTTAATAGTTAATAATCCTCGGGAAAAAAACATTCTTTTTATAGTGGAGACTTAGCGAGATAAGTCGAATCTTCTTCAGTTTAAAGTGGAGGAAAACCAATAGCAGATACAAAATTTATTTTCCTTTCGATTACCTTTTAAAAGCATTATTAAAGAAATCGAAAAAAAAATAATGAACTGTAAATGTTTAGTTTTTAATAACCAAAGTTGTACAATATTTGTTTTTAATTTATAATAAATATGAATCTTCTCATCGAAAGAAAAAAAAAGAAAGGAATAATTAGTATATAAAATAACAATTTTATAGAACTTGATAATAATTTACAGAAGCAAATCCTTATCTATCGCAACTATTGCACAATTAAAAACAAGAGTTATTATGAAAAATTGCTTGATTAAATTTTTATCAGTATAGATAGATTATCTGTCTATTCTTTGTTTACATTTTAATAAGTTGCAGTTTTTATACACATTTTTTATATAAATATGTATTACAAACACTATTAAAATTGCTTCTTATTAAAATAATTGAATTAATAACAAATAATTAAATAAAATTATCTTCAAGATTATAAGCAAAATTAAATCCTTTCGAAGTTTATAACATTAAATTCGAAATTGCTTCAATTTAAACAAAATTAAACTAAAAAAGCACATAGAAATTTTGAAAATATGTTTCTCAGATTTTACACATTTACATAACACATAATATCTGAAATACAAACTACTTCATGAAATTATTATGCTTTTAATCCTTTTCTTATTTCCACATTATTTTGCTAAAATGGATACTTTTTTCCTCCTTTTCCACTTATTTGGAGTTGTTTGAAGAGAAAGCTTGACCCTCGCTCAAGTTTCCGTCCAAAATACGACAAGATAGATGTAAGTATTCCTTTTCGATGTTTACGAGAATCTTCAGAGAAGATAAATAGCTTTTCTTGTACCACTGACAATATTTACCAAATTTTGCACTATATAGTTAATATAGTACAGATACTGTTACATATACTATATATATTTTAGACGCTATATGTAATATATACATATATATTAAATATACTGTAGCCACTGCTACGACTTTTCAAAAGGAACAATAAAGCCCGCGAGACCGATTCAAATTATATTCGAATCCGCATTTCGCGCTGAACCGGAAACGGGACGAAACGGCGCTCGACTGCACGAAATTTCGCGTGGATTTTGACTTCAAATTCGACAATGGATCGCTACTCTACTCACTTCTATCCTGCGAATTATTATGGTTCGTTCTCGAGGAACCTTTTCTGCTTCTCTTCCGATACATCTGGCCTGTCTCGACAAACTGGTTTCGCGAGTAGAGTTCACTTGTACTGGACTCTCGCGAAATGCCCGCGCTCCATCTCGTGGCTTTAAACTTTAGCGAAAATAATAATGAAAGTGTAGCCGAAGTTAAATGCTAATAGCCTCCGGCTTCAAAAATTTCAAGATCACCCTAGCAAAAGCTTCGAATTGAAATTCATTCCGAATCAATCCGAAATTTGTATCCGAACCAAACAGTTCCATTCCGATCTAATCCGAAGGAAGTTTTCAATCCGAATTAATCTGAGGCACATTCAAAATTAATCCGAACCTTTAATCTGAATGAATCCGGCCAATCCGAAATAACCAGAATTAATCTGAATATTCAATCCGAATTAATCCGGTCTATCCGAATCACTCCGAAAGATTCTGAAAAATTCGGTCAATCCGAATTTTTCCGATATATATAAATAGATAGCAAAAATATAATCTACATTTCTGAGTAATGAAATATGTTACACGATATATTATAAGTCGTGTGTGTTCTGTGGATCTAATTGTAAGAAGTTTGGGACAAAGCTTCAAGAGCTATGCGTAATCTGTATAATATAAACAATAACCATGATTGAAATGTATATGGTGTATGAATGTGATATTCGTGATACGTTCGTTCGTTCTTTAGTCTAAAGTCGAATCCAGTCGAATCTCTAAGAGTATAGACCTGCCTTCATAGTGTCTTGAATAAATTAATTCTTTTTAAATTAATCATATCGTTCTTTGTTCATAGCCTGTTTCCCAATAATTCGGATACAAATTCCGGAATGACTTGAATTGGTTCGGAATGAATTTCAATCCGAGGCACATTCAAAATTAATCCGAACTTTTAATCCGAATGAATCCGAATGAATGCGGTCAATCTAAAAAAATCACAATTAATCCGAATATTTAATCAGAATTTATCCAAATTGTTCCGAATCATTCGGATTGATTCGGATAGGCCGAATTAGTTCAGATTGATTTTGAATAAGTTACGGATTAATTCGGATTGAAAACTTTTCGGATTTGATGGGAATGAAACTGCTTGGTTCGAATACAAATTCCGGAATGATTTGGATTGGTTCGAAATGAATTTCAATTCGAGGCTTTGGCTACACGGAAAAAATTAACCACCGAAACTTTCCTTGGTTGTCATCGACTTTAGGATACGTCAAAAGTTTTCAAATGTTTTTATAAACTTCTTTTTAAATCTGAAGTAATCTTAATGAAGAATTATAAACCAGTTGTAGAAACTTTACTTGACTTACAATTAGTCGAGATGTTCAGTCAATGAAAATTTCGAAAACTGTTTTATAATTGTTCACAAAAATTACTTCAGATTTTCGAAAAAGTTTATAAAACATTTGAAAACTTTTGACGTATCCTAAGTCGATGACAGTCAAGAAAAATTTCGATGACTAATTTTTTCCTTGTAGGGTCATTATCCTGTTCCAAGTTCCGAGGAAAGGTTTAAAACAATATTTTAAAATTAGCAAAATTGAATGAGGCGAAACTGAGAGAATAAATTTCAAAGGAGTGAAAAGTTGTTTAAACATTAGTGAAAGAGTATAATAACACTCGGCGGTATTTTTCGAGTTTCTTGTTGTAGTGACTTATTAACTTTGCAAATTAATTGGGTAAACACATGAGTTGAAAAAAGTGACACACCGTCCTCAATTTTTGAATGCAAAATTAATATTCAAAATTCAATGTCTATTATTTTTGATTGTGAAAATTTCTACGTTTGAGGATTTTAATATAATACCTTTTTTGTCAAAATTTAGAAACGTGTTTTTAAAAATCAATTTTTTTTTAAGAGACACTCGGGATTGTTATTGAAGTTCCAATTTCCATGCAATTTGAGTGTTCTAATTTTCAACAAACTCACAAAACATACATAACTCGTTCTACTGTTATCGTTTAACATAACAGCTTCTATACTACGCCAGGCAATGAATTCTCGCTGTCAGTGTAATAGTCCAATTTTCCTAATTACCGATTTCCATCAGACTTGTTAAGCATGTGGTCACCCTAGTTAAATAATATCTTAATTTCCCTTTCTTACTTTATAAAAATAGAAAAAAGAATCTGGAAAATAGAATTATGTTTCAATCAATTATTATTAATTATTATTATCAATTATTATTATCAATTATTATTTGAAATTATATACTCTCAAATGGAGAACCGTTTTTACTTTAAAAATATAAATTTCAGAAATTTTCTAGCAATCCTACCAGAATTGCAAGAAAATGTTACAAATAAGATTGAATTTTTTCTACAACAGTTAAATTTTTAAAAATTCAAATTTTAACGAACTAAAAGTTCTGAAATTAGAATACTTTTACTTTATACTTTATGGCGCTTTTAAATAAAAAATTTGATGAGAATTTAAAGGCATGCATTGAAAATCGTGAAAATCAACGTGCACCTTATATGCTTATATGGGGATTCGAAATTGAAATATATAGCGGAAGTGGAAATGAAAACAGATTGCAACAAGTAGAAAAGTTCATTGAAATAGCCATAAGTCTCTGGTATTTTGCACTCTACATATGTATATTTTTGATTTATCATCTGCATTTCATGTGCAAAACCGCAAAACATTTTATCAGATTTTATCATATCAAATTTTAAACACTTTCAAAATATTACGCATTTTGTAAATATTGATTTTCATCGCACATGCGCGAAATGCTGAGTAATGATTATATTTTGAATTATGAATTGCAAACTGCGTCGAAACATAATTAAAATGCAATCATTCAATTACTATTCATATCTGCTTTACTTCTTTTTTCTCCTAAAAAATTATGAAATCGATTATGTACTTTCATTCAATCTTGTTATAATAATCATACCAGTTCCTCTCGATTAAAAGTCAAGGTCGCAATGAAATTTTTGTTTACAAAATAATTTGACTAGCGAGAGAAAAATATTTACGTTTATTTAAGTTAATGAGAAAGATTGCTTTCTAGAATAGGAACTTCGTAAAATAATATTTTTATTACTTTCTTTTCACCTTTTTTAAATTCATGGTTTTCAAATAAAGTGTTGTTGATAAAATGATTTTAAGAATATGAAAAGACTTTAATGCATTAACGTATTTTATTTACACTTTTATACCAGTCTGTATTTTTTGCTACCACTTCAGACATCTGTAAGTGCTAATTATCACGGGTCAAGGATCATAAAAGTGCGTCAGAATTGTTTTATGATCCATATAATGATTATGTAAATAAGCTTCAAATGCAAGCACTGCTTTTTACAATTTATTCGTATAATAATTATTATCCTCTATTGCATTATAAAAACGAGAAAAAATGTTTCAGTTGCAAAAATTATTGATACTTTGAGTCTACACGGAGAAAATTAGTCACCGAAATTTTCCTTGACTGTCATCGACTTTAGGATATGTCAAAAGTTTTCAAATATTTTATAAACTTTTTCTAAAGTCTAAAGTAATATTCGTGAATAATTATAAAACAGTTTTCGAAATTTTCATTGATTCTGAACATCTCGACTAATTGTAAGTCAAGTAAAGTTTCTACAACTGTTTTATAATTCTTCACGAAGATTACTTACTTCAAATTTTATAAAAAGTTTATAAAAAATTAAAAAATTTTTGACGCATCCTAAAGTCAATGACAGTCAAGAAAAATTTCGGTATCTAATTTTTTCTGTCTAAATAAATAGTACAGGAAAGTGTAATTATACAAAATGGAAAAATAGTAGTTATATCTAGGGTAATTGTTACATTAATGTCACTGCACGAGTTTTGATTTTATCAGTGGATTAAATGTAGGATCAAATTGCACGATTTTTAAAATGTTTCATCGCGTGCAGTTTCGCATTTTGAAATCAGATTACATTATGTACACATTTTGTATAATTCACCTAAGCCATACATTAATAAAATTACTGATGAAATGATAAACAGAACTGATAAATTTAAGCTGTAAATGATTTAAAAACATAAATTTCTAAAAAATTCGTAATGCATGTATTAATTCCAAATTAAGAATGATTTGCTGCTTAAAGAAAAGAATTAGCAACATAAAATCTTTTTGATTGAACACACTGATTAAATGAAATCGAGGATATTTATTGATTTTTTTTTGCGACAATATAAGTAGTCAGCAAGGAAGGAATTTTCAGCGAAAGGGAGTAAAATTCACACAAAGTGCAAACAGTAGTTACAAAATATATAAAAGTCAGCAATACTGTGGATCCGGCAGTCCAAAGCAATTTTAATTTCTTCGAAAGTGGTTTCAAAGGAAAAATTGTCGAAAGAGAAAAGTATCGGGACTCGTATTGACAAAGTTGAAAACTTTTTCGCGTATCGCTCTAAAAGAATTTCTTTATAAAAAGTAAGAAATGAAGAAACTTGAGTTTAAGCTTGTGTGCAAACAAAAAATGATTGAATTGAAGAGATGAATCATCTTCTTTGTTTTCTTGTGTGTATAGAATCATTTATCACGATATACTTTACACACAAACATCTATATTCTTTACCATTTCGAAACCAACATATGGATTTTTCATTGAAACTAGAGGCACTTAAATAGATTACTGTACATATATGTATGTTTAATATGTACTGTACAGTGAATAGTGAATTCTAAGTATAAAACCCATAAGAGTTTGATCATAATTCTAATTTCTTCTATATGAAATCTATGATTGAGCACTTCCTTTCCTACATCGCATATAAAGATTTAAAATCCAAATGTCAACAAACTTGCATATTCCATAGGATATTTGAGGCGGACACTGGGCCATAAAGAAGAGTAAATATTTATCAGTGCAATAGAGTTTTACGAGATATGCAAAGTCGACCTGGTTTATCATTCGGTTTTCAAACCCAAAGGTGTGCAAAATCATGTTTGCATAAAATCTCGATTAAAGGATGAACACATCAATCTATATTATCATTGTAAGAGTGCAGCATGTAAAAAAACAGGAAATAGGGCAAATGCATTTACATATATTTTAAGTGTTCATCATTTACGTAAATATGTTAAATGATTAAATATATAGAAAAGGTCAGTCTCGCGATTAAGGAAAAGGGGTACATATCAATTATTTGGTGTGCTCTATATATAAATATATGTATATATATACTATATATATATAATTATATATATATATATATATATGTATGATTATGATGGAGTGGATTTCTTGATCCAGGGAAATTGGAAGGTGCTTCCTACCTTTCCACTGGGGTTGTTCCTCCATTCCGATGAAGGGGAAGAGTATTTTTTGAGGTTTATGGTATCCCTGGAGTAATTATTGTAATGCTGTCAACGGATGACATTTACCACATTTACTACCTTTGCTACGGAACAACAACGTCGATAGACGCAGACGCTCAACTCTCAACACTGGCGGCAAATGCGCCGTAGCTGATTTTTTCTGTTAAAACTCTATGTGTGTGCGAATATTTGCGAATGTGTAGTGAACAACACATTCGCAAAGTATAATGTGCTTTCAGCATGCGCGAAATCGCGAAAATAGCGCGGCAAATATGATGTGATTTTAAGTCAATTTTTAAAATACGTGTGTCATCTTTTACGTATTTTTATCAATATTCAAATTCATATTATTCGCATAAGAGCGATAAAAAATTCACTCACACCCAGAAAAAAAATTTTTCGAATCAAAGAAACTTTCTTTGAATCAAAGAAATTGTAGTATATATTGATATACGGTCAAAGAAACATTTCTTTAATTTAAACAAATTTTTTTTTGAATTAAATAAACAGTTTCTTTAAATTAATATAATTCAAAATAATTTTGTTTGAATTAAATAAACTTTGTTCGAATGTAACAAAATTATTTTAAAGGAAAGAAAGTTTTCTTGTTTGTAAAGGAATTTTTACATTGAATAATTATTAAAATAAAAGTTTTGATGTAAATCAACTTTTTTTTGCGTGCATAATAAAGAAGTTTGTTTAATTGAATTAAAGAAACATTTCTTTGATATGGGGTCAAAGAAAAAATTTCTTTGAATTAAAAAAAAATTTGTTTGATGTAAAGAAATTTTTTATAATGAGAAGAAATACATTTTTTGAAATAAATAAAATTTCTTTGAATTAAACAAACTTTGTTTAATCCAAAGACAGTTTTTATTTAATTCAAAAAAATTTATTTCTGAGTGAATACATTTTTGTTTCAAAATATCTAAAGGTGTCATTGCACATGTTTGAAATTTTTTATGGAGTCTGATACGTCTGATATGTACTTGGGAGGGCGGGGGTCGGACCCCCAAGACTCCCCAGTCCCCATGGATTCGGCCCTGGGTATATTACTACAAGAGCAAATTTAGTTTCCCCAAATTTTCCCAACATTAGCAAAGACATTATATTAGGCTCGCAATAATAAATATCTTTTTCTAAAACTAGGCTACTTACCTCCGTCTTTACGAAACGGAAGCAAATGGCCTCATTAAAAAAAAAAAATATTTATTATCCCGAGTCAAAGATAATATCTTTGCCCGAGTGTAAAACTGTAAAACTGTAAAGTAGAGTAGAGGAAACTTTTGCTCTTGTGGTAACTACCACAAGCCCTTAATAAAAAAATAAATGTAGTCTTTATTCTTTACAATTAAGTTTTTATTATTATTCAATAAAACGTAAATTTAAGGAATTCATCTACTTCTACAAAATGATATATCAATTTATGAATCAATTCATGGACGTTTAATTAAGTGGAATTAAGATTGATCTCAATTCGAAAATGTAATTTGATCAAAAATTGTAACATGCGCACCGCCACCTGCGCAGTTGCACACTGCACACTGCACAGTCCAACAGTTTCCGGAATGGTGATCATGTAAAAGCTGTAAAAGAGATGATTGTTCGTCACTCTTTTTAACCCAATATTTCCTCCCTTTGCCAAACAATATAAATCCAAGTACCTATGAAAATTCGATTAATTACCGTGGCCTCAAAGTGCACCCACCTTCCAAGTTACGCCAAGTGCTGAACGGTGTATTTGACGAGGAAAACTATGTCAACGAATAGTGACGTGTTACCATCTTGACATCTCAAAAACATAAATAAACGTAAGTATATTTACTTTTTACTCTTTAAACCCCTTAAATTTCTACTCTTGCTTTGTAAAATTTACTGACAAGTCTCTGGGAACCTCAGACTGTTTAAAATCCAAAAAATTTGATTCACATAACCTCAATTTTTGACATTTGTGATCTCTACAAATTAAATTAGTTAACTTAGCTCCTTCTCCTTTCACAATATCAAATAGAATTTCCGACTTAGTTTCTAGACTTTACAATATATCCCTCTATTTTGCACTAATTTATCAAACGATAATTTTGTACCGATTTTGAGGTTATGTAAAAAGTTATTTATCTCGCTTATTTTCTGTTTTCTGTACATATTTTTTTTTGTATTAGTACATAAGATTATGAAAAGTGAACTGTCTTATCATTTTGATGTCTTAAAATGATGAAAAGAAACTTAAAAAATTATAATCTTGAAATTCTTATTTGAAATGTTTTGGTATAAATTAAATTGTTTTTTTTTTTTTTCAAAATACAAAAGTAAAAGCTAAATGTATATAAAAAATGTTGGGTAATAAGCGAATTACGAAGTTGAGTAGGCAGCCTGCAACACAAATAAATACCCTTGTAGTCACGTAATTTACAACGACCGTGACAAAGGGTTGAATAGTGTATGTGTTGTGCC
>JAUEJJ010000038.1:2753155-2770233 GCA_032164275.1 Synergus coniferae
AACACAAATAAATACCCTTGTAGTCACGTAATTTACAACGACCGTGACAAAGGGTTGAATAGTGTATGTGTTGTGCCTACAGTGCCGAATGCTAACATAATTAGTTTACCCCAGTCGCTTCCTTATCCAATTAGTCGTAAAAAATGAGAGCAGTGGGTGAGACTTCGTCTAGCCATTTTCAGAAAACTTTCATTGCATCGTTTAGAATTAGTTTTTAGTAGATAATGAAGTGGTTTGTACTGTTATTGTTCCTGCAGTTCGCGATGTGGGGTGCTGCAGAAGAGCCACCAGATCCGATGGAAGGTGGCCCGCCTGATAAGTCTGTTGTCCATCTGAAGGAATCTTGTGAACAGAGCAAAAGTCAGTTGGAGTCTTTTAAAGAAATCATGCAGCGAAATAAGCAGAGCCTGAAAAAGAAAGAGAAAGAAATAGAGGTAAATATTTCAAAAAACAATGATTTTATTTATCCTTTTTCTATCTGGGATAGAATGAGTATAATTTCATATTTCCAAAGTTGAGGGTTTGAATTAATTAATTTCGAATCGAATTTTACAGGAGTATGCTAATAAACTTTCGAAATTCAAAACGAGAGCGAAATTGTCTCGGAGAAGTAAAGGCGAAGCCTCCGGGGAATCTACTCCAAAGTCTGAAACATCTTTATCAGAAACTGCTGAAGATGTAGACGACATTAGTCAGGCGAAAACTCCAAAGGCTAAGTCATCTTTACTTCAAAGAAAACTTGCCGAAGATAAGAAAATTTTTGAACAAAGGAGTAAAGAAATTAATGAAAACAAGAGAGTAGTTGAAGAAAAAGTTGAAGCGATTAGACAACAGCTTGATGAGAGAGAACAGCAGACTTTGCCTTTTAATCCAATAGTTTCCCAGGTTTGTAATCTTTTTAACTATACATAATTAAATGCTATATTTAAGTGTAAATTAAATTTTTATTAATTAAGATACTATTATATAGGCGGCTACACCTCTAATGCAAATGAGCTTCCAACAAGATAAAGACAATAAAATAGCCGAGCTGAGTAATAGAATCCTAGAATTGGAAGCAACAATTATTGATCTTCGAGATAATTTAAAAGAAAAAGACTCTGTGATCGATTCAAAAACGAAAGCGATAACTCTGATGTCGGCAGATCTTTCCATGAAAGGAAAAACTACTCTTGATACACTCGAAGACACGAAAGACGAAATGCGAACGATGCAAGAACACTTTGTGCTCTTGGAGACTTCCTTAAGAAGCAAAAACGACAATCTTCTCGAACAATTGCAAGAGAAAACTGATAGAATATCCGAATTAGAAGAGACTCTTCAACGGTAAGTATTTATTTATAAAATTTTTGATAAATAATTCATTAACGTACGACTATTTACTTTTTCATTTTTCTAGATCCATGAATCAATTAGAAGCCCAGAAAGTAGCAGAATCTGCAAGTGCTGATTTCTCGCGTTCAACAATGGACACTTTAACGGACACAAAAGACGCAATGAAATCAATGCAAGAGAATTTTGTGCTTATAGAGTCTTCCCTCAAATCCAAAAACAATCACCTTCTTCAACAATTAGAAGAACGAGAAACAAAACTCGCTGAGGCTAAGGAGAGAATTTTCAATTTAGAATCAGGTGCTGGGATTTCTCGACCTCCAGAAACTGAAGATCTTGAATACAAAATACAGAAACTGGAGGAAAGCAATCGAAGATTACAGGATGAGAAATATGAGGTGCAGAAAAATAATGCTGAGTTGCAAAACAAGATTATTGCCCTCGAATCTACAAATGGCAATGACATAATTGTTGAGAAAGATAACAGAATTGCAGAGCTGGAGAGTTTGATAGAAGAACTTAAAAAATCGAATCAACTTTTACAGGAGGAATCCAAAACCGAATTACAGAAACAAGTGATGGAATTATTAGACAACAACAAAGAGATTTCTAACAAGGTAATTGATTTGGAAAAAATCGCGCATGATTTGGAGATTGAGAAAAACGAACTCGCAGCGAAAATTCCAAGCGAGAGTCAAAAAGAAGATGATAGGGTTGTCAAGTTGACGAAGGAGCTAGAGGAATTGAATAAGGGGATGATTAAATTAAAGGCACAGCACAAAAGCAAGATGAAAAATCTTCAGAGGCAATTGGAAAGCTTCAGAAAGGTATAAATAGAAAATTTAATTTGAAGAAGCTTTCTCTTTAAAATGGTTAACTTTTAATTTTAATTTTTAATTCTATGTAGGTATCAGATGCGAATGCGGAATTGGTGAGACTTGGGAATCAGGTGGCGCTCCTAGAGGAGGAGAAAGGTAACCTTCAGCTGAGTCTGGTAGACTTTGACGAGCTTAAAGGTAGGAGCCAGGACGGATTTTTCCCGTGCCCTCTTTATCCATCATCTTTTCTTATGCCATTTTCTTTGTCCATACCATTTGCATTTGATATCTCTCTTTTTGATTCACCTTTTATTTTCGTACCATTTTTTTATTTGTATAGATCACAGATATATTAAATTTGATTAGAGTGTGAAAATATTTCGTAAAAAGAGACTATTTTGCAAAAAATAATTACTTCCTAGAAAGTAAGTGTTTTGAAAATTTGCCTTTTTTTGTATACATTAAAGAAAAGCTCGCGTAGAAAATAACACCACCGAGTTAAAAATATTTGCCCTTGATTTTTGGTGATGGATTCCTGCAGTTCGATTGACGAGTTCGATTTTGAATGTTATAAGGTTTCACTTTGATACACTAATCGAATTGATCATTTGGTATATTTTCTATTACCTAGGCATAACATGGTACCTACTTTCTTACTTGTCAAAGTTTGCTGAACTCTGATTTTTAGAAATAGGATGCGTAGTTTGTAGCGTTTAACGGTGTGCGATTTTTTAACTTGCATGGTACTTTTTTATCTCGATATTAATGCGAATACCGGTGAAAAGTCGTGAGATTTCAATGTAAATATTAAGTAATAGTCGTTGGCTAATTCTTAACAATACTAAGATCACAATTTTATGTGTGTTTAATTTGCTTTTGGCAATAAGTGACGTTGCTTTTGCTTTTAATTGAGATGTTGTCGATTGTCAGGGAGTTTGTTAGTTTTTATTTGTAACAATGATTAAAATGCAAATCAACGATATTCGGATATTGTGCGGTTTCTACAGCGTCTGCAGGCGATTGGAAAGAGCAAATTGCTGACCTCGAAGGTAAGGTCAATGCTCAAACGAAAGAGATTCAAACACACATCGAAGCCATTGCTGCATTAGAAAATCAGAAGCTAGATCTTATGCAAGGTAATTTTTCTTTTTGTGTTATAAAATTTATTTTCGTAGGATCCTAAATTTTTTATTAAATATGTATGCTTTTAATAAAATTGTTTGCTCCTTATATCAACTATTCTCATTTCTTATAAATCTTTGAGCATGAATCATTAAACGTTTAATTATTCTAATTGTTTCAACCTTATTTCAGAACTGCATTCAGTAAAACAAGAAATCTCGACCTTAGAAGCTGAAAACGCCGAATCCGAAAATTTGAGGGTAACCGCAGAGATGAAAATAGTCGACCTAGAAGAGCAACTGGAATCTTTTAACAAAGCCCAACAAGATCAGAAGCACAGCGATCTATCCGTTGAATTGACCCAAAAAATTGAAAATCTAAGTCGAGAGAATGAAGAACTTCATCAAGAAGTTTCAAAATTGAAAGACAAAGGTTCATCTGATGCTGGATCAACTGAATCCTTCGAAACTTTGCACGAAACTGATAGGAGCGAGTTGTTAAAGAAGATGGAAGAACTTTCTCAAAGAAATAGCGATTTGACGAAGAAGTTGTCGACCATGGAAGAGAAAACTGAAGAAAAAGGATCTTCTGATACCGGATCGACAGAATCTTTTGAAAAGATTCCTGAACAGAGTGACAGTGCAACGAAGATTGAAATGCTGAATCGGGAGAACAGCGAATTGGTAATCAAACTTACGAAACTGGAGGAAAAACTGAAAGATAAGCAGATTGAAAGTTCTAATGAATCGAGAAATTCAGAGCAAATCCAAAGACTCGTTCAGGAAAACAACGAACTTGTGATTGAAGTGACAAAACTAAAGGAAAGGTATTCAGACAATCTTGAGTTGAAGATAAAATCTTTGACAGAAGAAAATGAAGATCTGAAGCGAAAGCTAGAAAAGAGTTCTACAGATCTGGACGATCAGGATTCGTTAGAACATACAGCCAAATTAGACAGGCTTGACTATGTTAAGGACGCTTTGCTGGAGAGAGTGAGCATGCTCGAAGAAATGGATAATCAAAAACAATCTGAGTTGAAGGAAACTGAAGCTGCAACGATCGCCTCCTTGGAAAGTGAAATAGAATCCTGCAAGAGATTGATAGAAGAACAGAAGGATATGATGGAAGACCTGAAGTTGAAATTGATTGATAAGGAGGAGGAATTAGAAAAGAAAATCACCGAGATTAAAGAACTGGAATCCTCTGGGGCAGATGTCGCATCTCTGCGAAAAGATCTGGATGATTCGATGTTAGTGATCGAGGAATGGAAGCGCAAATATGATCAGATACGGGAAAAGATGAACGATTTAGAAGCTGGAAAGATTTCAATCGAGGAAGGACTCCAGCATCTTCAGGATGATAATCGCCGATTGGTGGAAGAGGCTGAGCAGAAGGAGGAAATAGTGAAAAACTTGAAACAGGAATTGGATAATACAATTAGTGTCTTTGAATCTAAATTAGAAGAACAAGTGGCTCTTGTTGTATCTAAAGAAAAGGAGATTGCTTCTTTGAAGGATTTGATCAAGAACAAGGAAAAGGATTTAACTGATAAGTATGCTCAATTGCAAAATGAGATGATTCAAATAGACTCCTTGCAGGATGAGCTCGATCAGAGGAAGAGCGATCTTCAGCAAAAGGATGCTACGATAGTTTCCTTAACTGAGGAAGTGAATGAACTTAAGGTTGCATACAAAACTGATATATCATCTGCTAAGAAGGAGATCGAGAACTTAAGAGGAGAGTTGAAACTCGCAAAGACTCCAGAGGAGTTCGAAGAGTTGCTCCACGACTTAGAAAACAAGGACCAACTTATAAATCAACTGCAAGCGAAAGTAGATAACAAAGAGTCTGAAATCAGCAGTCTTCAAGTCCAGATTGAAAATAGTGATGCTCGTAGCAGGGAATTTGAGAGCGAGTTGCACCAGAGAACGCAAGAACTTGCAGATGCGAAGGTATGGATTGAACAATTAGAGGAGAAACTGAAGAGTGTGGAAATTGCTAAATCTGAAGGAGAACAACGAATTGAGTACGTGCAGAGTATGTTGGATACGAATGCGAAATATGCGGAGGATCTGAAAGTAGAATTGAACGATGCTTATCAGGCTTTGGAAAAATTGAAGGTGAAGCATATGGAAGATATGGAGATGCAGAATAGAAGATTGGAGGACATCATTGAGGAATTACATAATAAGATCCAAGAGACTGAGAGTCTGAAGTTAGATTTGGAAAGAACGCAACAGCTCATTGGTCAAAATTTGACCGAGGAGACGAAGAAGTCTCTCGAAGTTAAGATTTCTGAGCTCGAACAACAGCTTGTTGAATCTGATGGGAAGTCGCAGAGGCAGTTAGAGAAGATGAAAAAGATTGCTGGTAATCTGAAGAAGAAAGCAGCACAGTGTGAGGAATTAGAGACGAAGGTGAACCAGCTAGAGGAAAAACTGACTCTGGAAAAGGACGAGAAGGATGCAAAGAATAGAGATATTCAGGAAAAGGATGCTGCCTTGCAAGAGAAAGATACACAGATATCGTCATTAGAGGAACGTTTCCTGGGAGTTCAGAACGAAAAGCAAGAAGCTCTACTTAATATCGAAAGACTGAGTGCTGAGTTGAACGAATCGAGACAGAGATTGGATTCCTTGATGAAGTTGATACAAAATATGGGAGAGGAATCTTTTGAATCGATGATAGAGAAGTGCAAGAATCAGCAGCAAGATTTGGTAGAAGCAAAAGATAATGTCAGGGAACTAAGTGTTCGGATGCAAGTTATGGAGACTGAATACGTTGAACAATTATACACTATTCAGAATCTAAGGACAGAGAATGGAATACTGGAATCAAAGCTTTCTCAGATTAATGAAAGGCTTGAGACTGTGGAGAAAGAGTCGGAGGATAGGAAGTTTCTTCTGGATCAGCTGAAAATGGATGCTGAGAATAGGGAAGCTAAACTTTTTGAGATGGCTCAGAAGAAAGAAGCTGAGTGGGCTGCGAAGAAGGAAGCTGAATCAGATGTGAAAGTTGAGGAAACACAAAAGGCTGAGTCTGCTCAAGAAGGAACTGGTACCCAGTGTGAAAGATGCGATCAGTGTCAGACTCTTGTCCATGCTTTGGAAGCTAGATTGCAGGAAAGAGACGCTGAGATTGAGAATTTAGATAACGAGCTCGCTAACTCTATTGGCAATTTCGTCCAGATGCAGGAGAACCTTAGGTTTAATATGAATCAGTCGGGACAAAATAGGTCTCTTCAAGAGCCTTATAACGAACTTATGGTACAGTTTAATGCCTTGACTGCCTCAAATGAGGAAATTAAAGAAAAGCTTAATGAGACTTTGAAAGAAAATCAAGAATTGATTGAGAAGATCGAGAGTTTAAAAGACCTAAATGTAACTTTAAAGGAAAGAACTGAAGCTGTCGAGCAGGAACTGATGACTGGAAAGTCAACAACACAAAGTTTAGAAACTGAATTAGAGATGACTCGTCAAGAATTGAACATAGCTAGATCTCAAATTGAAGAATTGAATCTTTCGAGAGATAGTTTAAGTCAAAATCTGACACTATGTCATCAGAAGATAGCAGAGTTGGAATCAGAATTGAATAATCTGAAAGAAAGACCCAAAAGAAATGTGGAAAATTCTGGACCCGCTCCTTTGTTTGATGCTTCTAAGGCTTTTGATTTCGCTCCTGTAGAGGATTTCGCTCATCAAGAAATAAGACAGCTAAAGGATTTATTATCCGAGAAAGACAATCTTTGTAGCAGTTTATCTGTGGAAATCGAAAGACTGAAGACAGAAAACGAAGCTAAAGTTCAGAGTCTTCTATTTGAAAAACAAGAGATTGAGAATTCCCATGAACTTTGTAGGTTCAAGATCCTCCAGTTGGAGAGTGAGATAAAGAATTCGAGTGAGACTGGTCGAGTTCGAGAACTTGAGGAACATTCGAGCAAAATTCAGAGAGAGAACGAGCTTCTCCAGTTGCAGGTAAACGATTTAACAAGAGCTCTAGAAGATGTTAAAGAGTCAGCAGTAAAAGCAAGAAATCTCCAGGATGTTTTGGATGCCGCTTTAGGTGAAAAAGAACAATTGTTGCTTCAGGTAGAAAATCTGACACAAGCTTTGACGAATTTAGAACAATCTAAACCAATTGTTGAAGAGAAAGTAGAGAAAGCGACAAGTTCTTTGAAAGAATCAACTTGGGAAGCCGAAATGGAACAGGTTGAAGTGGAGGAAGAAGGTTGGGGTTGGAATCAAGAAGATGCTTTAGCTGATGATAATCTCGTTAAAAATCCACTCGGTGCGAGTGCAGAAGTGAAATTGCAAACGAGAATTGCTGAACTCGAGGATCAGCTGAAGGATCTTGAAGCTGAAAAAACGAAAATTTTGGAAGATAACAGGAATGTTCAAACAAAGTGTGGAAAGTTGATCAAGAAACTCAAGGAATACAAACTCCAGGTTGAAAATTTACAACAACAGTTGAAGTCTCGCAAATTCACGAGCGATTTGTGTGATTTGGATTCGGTCTTCAATGAAGAGATGAATACCCAGATATCGAGTTTGGAGAAAGCTTTAGAAGAAATTAAAGAAGAAAATAAAAAGGCGGTAGCTGAGAAGGAGAACTTGGTAAAACGTTTGGATGTCTTAATGGCAGCGAATGAGAGGCACATGGAGATGAAGGAAAAGCAGGATATGGAACTCGAAGTTTGGGAGATCAGGAACAAGGAGTTGACGAATAGACTGGAGGCTTTGCAGAAGAAATTGGAGGAAGGAAATGGAGTTGACGTTGGCCAAGCTCCGCAGGTATTGAGTCAAGTCAGTCAGGAGGATCAAACGACGCTTATTGCAGGCGATAAGAAAACGAAAGAAGAAATTGACAATCTGAAAACTTCTCTAGAAGATCTTGCAGCTGAGAATGATCAATTGCAGCATCTTCTTGAAGAACACAGAACTAACAGGTTAGCTACAGAATCAAAATTGGCTGCACTCGCTGATGTTGAGAGTAAATTAGAAAAATCTGAAGCGAGGAATACTGAGTTGCAGAAAGATTTGGATAAATTGAGAGGGGAATACAATGTACTGAGGAAGCAATACGAGCAGAGTTTGATGGATGCGAATGACCAGGTTCAAGTTATGCGTCAAAATTCAGATATCCTTAAGGAAGAACTTGCAAGGAAGGGTGAAGAATTCGAGGAAGTTTTGTCTCTAAAAGATGCTATGAACGATTCTGTTTCTAGATTAAATCAAGAGTTGGTGGAGACTTTAAGAGAAAATGAGGAGTTGAAAAAGATTCTTGACGAGAAAATGTACGAAGTTCAGAGTCTGAAACAAGAATCAGAAATTTGTGTAGAAAGTCTACAAGGAGAAAGTGAACTTCAAGTTGTGATTCAAGGATTGAGAGAAGAAGGAAGTGCTAAGCAGATGGAAATAGAGAATTTACAAAGGACAATCGTTGAAAAAGAGAAAGAAGTTATTCTTTTGAAGAAACAAGCAGAGGAGTTGGCATTTTCGAATTCTGAGATAGAAGCTAGATCCCAACAAATGGACTTAACTTTGCAAACTTATTTAGCTGAACTGGAAACGAAAAATGGAGTTTTGGAAGCTAAAGATCAAGAAATTCAGAGACTTGTCTCATCTCTCGATGAGAAGATTCTAAAAGAAACCGATTTGACTCAAAAGGTTTTAAGTCTCGAATCAGATCTTCAACAATATCTTTCCACCCTGCAAACTCATGAAATAAACTTCCAACTCTTGCAGAATAAGGTATCACAAGCAGAACACGAAGTTCAGGAATTAAGAAACCTTTTGGCTGAGAGAGATTCAACAATTCAAGAATTCGAGCAAGAGTTACAGAAGGCTAAACAGGAATTAGAGACCAGCAGACTCGAAATTGAGGAATTGGTTAACAAACTCCAGGTTAATGAGCAAGAACTGGAAAGGCTGAATGACATCGAGGAGAATAAAACTGAAAGTTACAATGTCTTGAATCTAGAACTCCATGCCACGAAGGAAGAATTTAATAATATGAAACAATCTCTACTAGAAAAAGGGGCAATTATCGCAGATCTGAAGCAGAGAATTGAAAGAACAGTTGTGTCTTCAGAAGCTCCGAAAACTGTTGATGGTATTCCAATTTTCAAAATGGGAAACAGTGATGACCAGGAGATAAAGGAATTGAAAGAAGAGTTGAATAAAAAGAATGTACAAATCGAACATTTGGAATCCGCTTTGAGTGAAAGTACTTATCCCCAGATTATACAAGATTTACAAGACACTGTAAATCGACTCTATAACGAAAAGGCTCAAGTCGAACTGACCTTGGCAACACTGTCCCAAAACCTGAGAGATCAACTCAAAGAAAAAGAAGAAGAATTACAAAGTCTTCGTCGGGAATTTGAAGTACAACAACAGGAGATGATTCTTCGAGATGAGTCAGATCGAATGATGAGGAGAAAAAGATCACTTGGTGATGAAGATGAAATCCAAAGGTTGAAGGACGCCTTGCGTGCTTGGGAACAAGAAGTTGATGATTTGAGACACGTTTTAGCTGAGAAGGATGCTCAGCTTCTACATGATTCTTCTTCGATTAATAAGGAAACTATCGAAAGGCTGATGTCTGAAAAAGAACAGGTTAGACTCGAGGCTGAAGAGACTTTAGAGCGTAAGCTATCAGAGAAGGAGATGGAAATAGAATCTCTCAATTCGCGCCTTCAGGAAGAGAAAGAACGTCTTCTAATGGATTTGAAACTAAGAGAAAAGGATGTTGAAAATCTTAGGATTCAAATTGAAGACATCAGATCTGATCTCGAGGAGCAGTTGCAGAAGAAGATTGCAGAAGTTGCTGATGCTGGGAACGCTCTTGCTGAGAGGGATAGAAGATTAGCTGAAATTAGCATCACTAAGGACACGGAAATTCACAATTTAAATGTTCAGATACATGATAAGGATGTTCGGATTGAGGAATTGTTGGCCTTGTCAGAAGAGGAGGAAAGGCAGCTGTCGGAGTTGAAGAAGATCTTGGAATCGAGGGAACAGGAAATGAGTGATTTGAAGCAACAGATGGAGGAGAAAGTTAAGGAATTGGAGTTGATCCAGCATGCGCTAAAGAGACATGCTCTGAAATCTGATGATCAGGAGGGAACGAGTCTTTCTAAAGATAGTGATGGAGATTCTGCGAATGAACTGGACCTGGCACTTTATATGCTTCATCAGAGGGATGTTAGGTGTGAGGAATTGACTTTGGAGTTGATGCAACTTTTGGAAGAAAGGGACACTTTACAGTTAAGATTATCAAATGCGATAAGGGTCAATGAGGAATTGAGGAGGACCGGGAGTCTGAAGAAGGACCTTTCCTCGAGTTTAGAGGATTTGCCAGTGGTGGAGAATCCGTCGCCTTCGAGACCCGAAGGACCTGTCGAGATAGCCAAAGATGCGTTGGACTCCTCCATCGGAGAAAACAAGGAAGCTCTTGCTCAGAAGTACGTTATTTTTGTTTTTGTGAGTTTTAAAATACCCTTTTCCTAGTTTTTTTTATGCTTCTTGGCATCCACAAGCTTTTAAGCATTCTATACTTTTTTGTAGATTGATTTGGATAGAATAGTAGTTAAAATAAGCTCTTGAAAAGTTGTGTAAGCTAGTTTTCCCTTTAGGCTTTCGCAGTTACGTACAGTGGGACATACGAAGGATGTGAGATTGAGGGATGAACGAGAAATGAGACATTCGCAACAGATGAACTTACTTGCTCATAAAGATGTCTTGAGTGCTTTGCCTCCGGAAGCTGCTGCCAGATACGTCAATGCGAATTATACACTTTGTATGTATCTTCAGCTAGTGAAGAGTTGTTAAGTTGTTCTAATTTTTTGCAATTCCTATTACAATAATAAAAAAATTAGATTGAGAAGTTGTAGGATTGATGTTTGGGAAATGGTTGACGTGATTGTTTTTTTTTTTTTTCACAGCGAGAGACGTTCAGAGTCAATCGAGCGTTCTGATGAATTGGCTGTGGGGGAAGAGGTACGGTCTTTTTATTAATATTTTCCTTTACTTTTGGATTTAATGTTAAATCGAAAAATTCAATTTCAGCACACCGAAGGTGATGCATATGTGATTGAAGAAGATAAACCATGAAGCTAAAGCCGTCTTCGCTTCGTCCTGGATACATTCCTTGTAGGAAGCAACTGCCAAAAAAAAAACGAAAAAACAAAAAACTAGTGTCTTCAAAGCGCAAGAAGTGCTTGAAACTGAAATTAAAAACGGACGAGAAACTCGAAGAATTCAAGAATTTCTCTGGTGTTGATTATTTCAATGAGACTACTAGGTGCAAACTACTGTAATATATGTAGTAACAAATGATATAATAATGTATAATAGTAAGTGAAGTATTTATGAGGATTGCCTTGAGAAAAGTTGTATATTTCGGTTATTTTTTATGAATCAATGCGAACTTTTTTTCCAACCGTTGACTATCGTTTCTTATACAGTGTATTGTTCAGCAAAACCTGCGACTAACCACGTTCCGCTTGCATAGCATTCAAAAAAACTTTATTTTTCTCTTCCGATCGTGGTTTCTCGCCGGAGTTGTAAATCTATTTTTAAAATACTAATGTTTAAAAAAATGTATGTAAACTTGTACAACAGCTAGTCTTTTGTCATTCATGCAAAATTTTGTACAGAATAAGAGTTCCGATGCTGATCGATTAATAAAGAGCCGTATGAGGCATTTATTGTAATAAGACTTTACTTATTTTTTAGTTTATTTTTATTATTATTAAATTATTATTATACACTTCGATATTTTGATCTTGAGTGCTCTTATAATTATATTTACAAATCGCACCGAATATTTATATAAAATTGCGGAAAGTACAAATACTTGATTACCAAGTATGATTTCCTTTCGATGACTGACTGACGAAACTTTTGAGTCGGCAACGATATTCTGAAGATATCGTCGGGATCAGATCCGTCAGTCAAAACGAGGTACGCGAGGTCGTCAATCGTTAATTAACTTAAGTAAAAAAATTCTCTTTTCCATTTTTTCTCCGTTCCCTCCTTTCGACTTTAAAAAAAGGGAACGGAGTCTAGCGTTTTGTGGTGCTTTTGCAAGAAACATAACAAATTTTGATGCTAGTAAGTAAAGCACCAGATCTCGTGTACCTCCTGCTTTTTTGTCAATCGATATTTCTCGCCACGTCTTTCAAGGAACTAATTCCCTTAAAATTTGATAAATCCTTCGAAAGTTGAGAAATCCGTCTCTCGTCTAGGACAGGATTCTCCGGACCTGGATCTCTATCTTCACTTTCTTGAAAGTTAACATCTTCTGAAAGAGAATCTGTCTCTGTAGGTGATTTCTTTGCACACTTGAGACCAATCAGAACAGAAATTCCGACAATCAGAAGACCGAGAATTATTGCGATGATAGCGATTGTTGAACCTGAAAGTCTAGAAGTTGAAACTTTCTGGGTTTTAGAGAACTTCATCGGATTTGAGTCTTTCCAATTAACCCAAATTCCGTTCCAGTTGACTGGATTGGCATTTGGATCATTTTCAACGTTGCTAGCTGGAATTGTAGTGACTCTGTATTTTAAAAGAGCTTCTTCTAAAGTTCCCAGAATCACTGGACGAGTTTGGGCAAGGTTCCTTCTTTCGCAGGGATCTTCCTTGAGGTTGAAGAGACAGGGAGATTCGAGAGGATTACAGGCGACCTGAAATCAGAATTGTGTGAGTTTAATTTCATTATAAAATAAGTGATAAAGTGAGGAAATGAAATGAGAAGTACTTCATCTTCTTTCTTTATGTTGCAGTTCAGTTCAGCATCTTTTCGCAGTCTGAGGATATCTTCAGAAGTCAACATCTTCACCTTCGGCTTCCAGTTTGGAGTTTTACTCTCTCGGAAGGCTCGGATTTCCTGAACTTGTTGAGCAGTGATGAATCCAGAAATTGCAATTCCTGCTTTACTCATGAGAGCTTCCTGAGGTCGATATTCTGGAGAAATTCCTTCAACCTCCTCTTGATCAGACCTTCCAGTTTCTCCGTACCAGAATTCTCCAGCTCCAGTAGAACCAATTATGTATTTGAAGTCGCCTCGACGAATTGCTGCATAGTTTTCAATTTCGTCAATGTTAATCAGGACTTCCGATCGAGGATTATTTTTCTCGGAAACTAGAGTCGACCAGAGATCTATGCCATCAATGTTTCCCAAGTTTTTGGGATCAAAACCTGCAGCGGAGTACAAAGTAGGCAACCAATCGGCGATGTGCATCAAGTGGTTTGAAACTCTTTTTGGATTTTGTATCAAGGGACTCCAAATCGCTGCAACGCCTCGGACTGCTCCTTCCCATGGAGTTGCTTTTATCTGGTAAGGATAATTTATTTTTCTACTGTTTACTAAACTCTTAATTTTTCCAATATAAACATTTTAAAACTTACCCCACGCAAAGGATAATTACTTCCTCGATTGCTATGGATTCCCATAGTGGGAGCTCCGTTGTCAGACATAAAAATGATGATACTATTTTGAAGCATGTCACGTCTTCTTAATGCAGAAATCACGTCCCCAACACCTTGATCCAATTTCGAAACCATTGCTAAAAAAGATAAATATAAATAAATGAAGAAATCAAATTTAAATAAAAATTCGAAGTTAAAGGGAGGCAAAGTCCAAATTCTCTTTCTTCTCTTCTCCCTTTCGTCTTTTTTGTTTTTTTATTCAACAAAAAAAATTTTAAACCTGCATAAATTCTTCTTTCTGGATCCTGAATATGAGCAAACTTAGCAATTTCCTCATCCGGGGCTTGGAAAGGATTGTCTTGGTTTCCAGTGTGAGGAGCCAAATGAGCCAAATACATGAACATCGGATTACTCTGATCATGTTCATCAATTAAACGAATCGCCTCTTCTGTAAATAAATCCGTCGAATATTTTCCTGCTGTGTCCCACGCGATACTCATATTTCTCCTCATATCAAATCCTCGATATTTCTCCATCTGTTTAAATTTATATAAAATTTGAGAGTCTTTACTTACATATTTTATTTTTCATCTAGATCCAAGGAAATGAAAAAATACTGACTGTGGATTGAACGACGTGAGAATAATAATCCTGAAGACCGTTCCAGTATCCAAAATGAGAATCAAATCCTCTAAAAGTTGGCGTGTATTCATGGCGATGATATCCCAGGTGCCATTTACCTATTGCGTGAGTTTTATATCCGCCTTCTCTTAAATACTACACAAAAATTTAATTGAATTATTAAAAAATAATATATTAAAATAAAATTATAAGTTAAAAAGTAGTGTTGAAAATTTAAAATTCAAAAACGAGGTTTTTTTAAGGCAAGAATAAATATTAGAACCAATAAATCGATAGGATTGTAAATAATTTTACCTCAGGAAGTAATTTTTCACTAAGAGGAAGTCCTCTGGGTTCTGGTTCTAAAAGAACCAAATGTTGCATTCCCGTGTGAATAGGATATTTTCCTGTTAAAAGGGAAGCCCTGCTGGGTGTGCATAAAGGAGCAACATAGTGATTGTTTAAAATAATACCATTATAAGCAAGAGCATCGATATTTGGAGTTGGTATCTGATTTGAACCATGAAAACTCACATCATTCCATCCCTAAATTAAAAAGAAAATATATATAACATAATATATCAAAATCTTTTAATAATCTAATGTGATAATGTTATATCCAATTTGTTTTTCTTCTATTTTAAATTTAATCTTCTTTTTAAATTATTTACCATATCGTCAGCTAGTATCATTATAATATTCGGCCTGTTATTTTTTTCCTCAGAATTGTCCTTATTCGTCGAAGATGGAAAATTTTGAGGCGACGAAGATGGAAATCTGCTGGGACCCGCATCTACGAAGAGTGATATGGCTAGCAATATTGCTAACCATAAAAATAGACCTCTCATCTGGAAAGGCTCTGTAACCAGAAAAATATTACACTTCCGTGTAATTTACTTTGAAGAAATACTTAAGGAAAAAAAGAAAACAAAAAACTTCGTTAGTTCACTCACTATCACGTAAGTTGTTTTATGTTTCTTTCAATGCTTTCTTTTTAAATATTGTATAATATGTTAGGAACGAGTTTATTAAGGCCAGGTATAAATCACGTGACTTGGCTATTGTAACTATATCAGGGATCAGATTAAAAAAAAGATCAATTAAGATTAAAATCAGATAAGTAATACATGGCCTTAATAGCAGATTGGTTTCTTATTAATATTCTATTGTGGCCACTTTTGAAAATTATTCAACTTTGAAAATTCCTGGGTTTAGATTTCCAATTGGCCCAGATTCAATAAGGTCCTATAAATTTATTTCGCGAAAGAAATTTATATAACGTTATTGAATCCGGACCCTCAATTGTACAGCAAATATCAAATTTCGCAAGCTTTCTTCACAATTTCCACTTTGAAACCTTTCCACTCGAAAATTCTCAGTGCACTATTTTGAGTTTTTATTTACAATTTTTTTAAAACACTCCAAATCTAGAATTTAAATAAGTGTATATTAATGTCTCAAGATGTCCAATATTAGAAATTCTTATCCTGGTCTCAAACATCCAGCTTACGTGTCAAGGAATTGCCTTCTCTTATTTCAAGTGAGGATCCTGTTTCCTCCTCTTGCGACGGTTCATTTTCTTCGGGAAAATAAATTTGGGAACGCGTTTTCTGTCCGAAATACGTGCTCGTTTCTACAAAGTCGCGAAATGAACTGCCCGTTCCCGACTGAGCGCTTTGGCTTTATTACTTCCACTATGTTCTTTGAATTTTCTGGTACTACTCTGAGGATCACGCGAAGCATTCAGAGCGTGGAGAACATCTCTCGCTTTGAGAGAAAGAACGACCTTAAGCGACCGAGTTATACTGACGAAGCCCCATCCGGGATCCAATAATAATTATAGAAAAAAAAATATTGATTCATATCTTCTAGTATGGTGATTGGAATTTTTACTTTCCAAAGTTGTTGAAGTCCAAGGCCAACAGGTAGAGATTCTTTTTTGTATGATTGTTCACTTGGAGGATTGATTTGTTTAGGATTGCTTATTTTTTAAGATTGTTTATAGAATTAATGTATTTCGGAACTACAGTCAGGTAATATTGCATAATTCTATTGATTCGAAGAGAGTCACACGTGATAAACAAATTGATTGGAAAGGTGGAGGTCTTTTGCTGTCGACTAGCTATAATTTATTCCATGCAGGTTTGAACACTCGATTGTTACCATATATTATGGAGATAAATTAGATTTCAACGCACAATTTTAGTTTACAGAGGAGCCTCGTGACAAGAGTAAAGAGCCAGTTAATATATTATGCAAATTCTAGCTTTCTATATTTTTTACTGAAAAATGTATTTTAGGAATAAAATCAACTAAAAAACGAATATTTTTCCTGGATGTAAATTACAATTTTTCTTCATTTTCAAAAAGAGGAAATTTAAAGAAGATAATACATTCTCTGACGAGAATGTAAAAAATAGATGTGAAATAAATTAATTTTTATAAGACTTTGTCAAGAAGGAGAATCTCAGTCAGAGTCGATTAAACTCTTAAACACTGTGGAGTTAGTCACTGCGAATCCTTTTGTTTTGGATTGTTGAATTAAGGAGAATTACATTCGCAGATAGAAAGTGTAATGCGGGAATGACAGCGAAGCGCATTACAGAGCGTTAAGCTATTTGTGCCTCAGAGCACATCGAGAATTGAATTTACACTTCCAAGACTCTCTATACATATTATCACATAGTATCATAATAACTTCGAATTAAAAATTTTAATTATTGAATAATCTCTCAGAAATATTTGCTAA
>JAUEJJ010000038.1:2795085-2812623 GCA_032164275.1 Synergus coniferae
GTAGTCAACTTTGACATTAATTATCTCCGCATCGGTATGGTTAAAAAATTTGAAATTAATTTACCATATAAATAATCGTTGTATTTAAATATAGCTCCGTTTCTTTTTTTAAATTCTACCACAGATCAATTTTTTTACATACAACCGTAAAATCCCATTTCATGAATTTCCTTTAAATTTCAGTAAATCCCAATAAATTACGTAAAATTAGTTTAAATTCCTTAACATCCCTTCCTTAAATTCCTTAACAAAATCCCTTAAAAGTTCCTAAAATTACTTCAAATCCCATGAAATCTTATTAAATTCCTTGAAATATCTGAAAATCCAATGAAATTTCGTAAAATCTGTTAAATCCCTCGAAAGTCCTTAAAATTATTTGATATCCCATGAAATATTGTAAAATCCCTTAAAATTACTTAAAATCCAACAAAATATCGTCAAATAGGATCAATTCTTTTAAATTCCTTAATATTTTTGAAAGTTTCATGAGATTTCATTAAATTCCTTAAAGTATCTAAAAATGCAATGAAATTTCGTAAAATCTGTTAAATCCCTCGAAAGTCCTTAAAATTATTTGATATCCCATGAAATATTGTAAAATCCCTTAAAATTACTTAAAATTCAACAAAATATCGTCAAATATGGTCAACCCTTTTAAATTCCTTAATATTTTTGAAAGTCCCATGAAATTTCATTAAATCCCTTAAAATATCTGAAAATCCAATGAGATTTCATAAAATCCTTTGAAATACCTTGAAATCTCATTGGATACTTTGAAATTCCAAACAATCCAATGAAATCTCGCCAAATCCCTTTCAATTTTTTAGATTCTATAAAAACGAATCGACTTGTAAAAATTTTGACAACGAAAATAATATAATGATAATTTTTCAATGCGGCTTCTCAATTTCGGCTTTTTTTTAGATAGGATGTCTTTTTTCATCGTTTTTTATTAATCCTTATTCCCAATTATTTTCGCTGTAGCATCCCCTTAAGTAAGCAATGAAATTTTGACGCCTACTTAGGGAAGATGAATTACATGCATTATTATGTGACGGTATTAAAATCTGATGGATATTTTTATCATATTACTCTCTAATATGTATTTTGAGCTAACAATAAGATTCTTTTCTATTTATATAGTATCTAATGTACAAGAGAGATGATCCCAAAGACATTTTTAAAGAATATAATGGTTTCAATACTTGGAGAAACTTCTTGAAAAGATCCATTGTTGACACTGCATTAGGTGCCTGAATCTTTGGCTCTCGAAGATTCCCCATCACAATGGGATTATCGATATTAGAGACCGAATTGGGTTATTAAAATCGACATAAACCCTGTTACTCGAAAGCTAAGGCAAGAATGGATTCAGCAAGGAACATCATAAGGGCGTGGATGAGAAATCGCCTGGAATGCATTATTTCAATAAAGATATATAATTTTCATTAATATCGAATTTTTGCAATAGTCAATATCACTGAGAAAAATTTCAAATTGGTATCAATATTATTATTTATCGATATTAACTAATTATATATAATACTAATTCAGCTTAAAATCAAGTAAATTTATCAATCTAATTGATAAATTTAATCACAACTTTAATTCCCATAATTTAATAAATTTCAAGCAGTAAGAAAAGGACGATTTATAAAATTTGCGATCACAAATGATTTAAATATATTTTCCAATAATGAATTTAATCTTAATTCCCATGAGAGAGAAAATCATAAAATTACATTATATTGAAAATCCTCGATGTTCAGAAGTGATTTTATTGCAATAAAATTTATTATAAAAAAATAAGAATAAATTTCGGACATGTGAAGAAATCAAAGGATTGGTTTAAATGGTAAGTAAGGGTTGTGAAAGGGGTGGGGGTAAAATAAGGGTAGGGGTTGGAGGCAGCTATCACTCGTCAGCTGTCCTCATAGAAAGCTACCACCAGTGTGCATCGTGGCTTCGCCACGTGCTTTTCGGGGTGAATTGTTTGGTACCCGCGAGATTTGAGTGAAAAATCCGTGGTTTGAAAATATATTATTAAAATATATTTAGACTTAATTTGTCGATCAATAAATTTAATTTATTTAAAAATTAATGAATGAAAATTAATGAATTTAAAAAATTTAAGTTTTTTTAGGAGCATCTAGAGGGAAAGAAATAATAAAATCATTCAAATTTTAGAAATATTTACAGCATCTAAATTATATAGAATTATATCGAAATTTATATTCGAAAAATTGATTATACCTTGAAGGGCATTTAAATAAAAATGCAGAAGTTTCTTCGGAAACATTTAAAATTTGAATTTTTAAATTTTGCAATTTACACTATTTGTTAACTTATTTATTGATTTATTTATTGAACTGATTTTACTGGAAAAAAATTTCCTGCTTTATGCGAGCCGTAACCTGACATAATAAAAAAAGCATGAGTTAGGAGAGACTTTTGTTTCGTAAAAATTCAGATTCATATAAAAATGCACATAATTTGTCATAAAAAGGCAGGATGTCATATTCTGTAACAAATAAAATACAAATTCGTTTTAAAAGCGACATTGCATGTTTGTAGGTTCATGTATAAAAAGAAAATTATAAGATACGAGGAGAAGTTATGATTTTGAGGTGTTATTACGTGAGGAGTGAACGAGCGGAACAAATGTGATTCTGAAATTTTTAAATGAGACGAAAGTGTGTAAAAATATACCTTGAAATTGTGCCGAAAACGCATCATTCAAAGAAAATGTACTCGTGACCCAAAAATAAAAAAATAACTGCTTAAAAAATGAAAGTGCCAAAAACGACAGAGAAAAGGCTCCTGGCCACTGGAAATCGACAAAGAAACGTAAGATTTATTCTCATTAATTTAGTCTGAATGTTTATTACATTTTATTACATTTTATTACATTTTTCCTGTTTATAAATTTAATAAGGAAGTAAATTAAGTTTTATATATGAATTTGGTTTTGAAAATAATTAACAAAGTTTTTAATAATTTAAAAAATTGAGAGTAATTGAGAACCTCCGAAAAAATCGTGCATATCAAATTTTCCATTCGTCTCTAATAAAAAAAATGAATCTAAAACTCCCTTTTACCTTCGGCATCCCTTTTTAATAAGCTACTCCTCTGAGCCTCTCCTATAACGACAAGGATTTATAATCCTCTCGGTAACATCATTTACTATGCACTTCTTCTTTAATTTAATCATCCTCTCTTCACATATATCAGGAAAAAGAGATTGAGCATTTTTCCAATTCTCATAATTCTCAAAATTCTCAAAATCTTGATTAGATTTTTATAATTTATGAGACAAGGCATAACTTTTTGATGACATATAATCATAATAATGCATAAATTATTTCCTTTGAAGAGAAATTTAATTAATTTATATGAAATTTGTCATTAAAAGTTCTGTGATAATTTTAGAAAAAGTGTATTCTTAATTAGGAATAATTAAATCAGAAAGATTGAAAATCATATTATAATTTGAGGAGTGTACACATTAAGGAATTTAACTCAATAATTCTAAATTAATAATTTGAAGTGAATGTACAGAGAACTCTGAATAGCTACAAACTTTTATTATAAAAGTTTTATTTGAAGAGGAATTTTTTTCCTATTGTAAAGAATTGAGAGGAAGGACGCGAAACTATAAAGTTAGATGTATGTAAAAAGCATCGTCCTGAAGAAAATAAATAGGCTACAAAAAAACTCATATGATGGAGCTTCAGCACACTAAATAACGATTTCTCATTATTTTGTATATAATCCTCAAAATTATGAAAATCTTTATTTTCCAATTTGAGGTACTTTCAATTTTTAGGTCGTTATATTGGAAGAAGTCATTAATTTTCCATTTAAAAAATTATGTTACATTTTTCAGAGTATTTGACAGAAAATTTTTGTTTCTTTTTTTTCTTTTTTTTTTCTTTTTAAAATCTAACTTTTTTTTACATCTTATATGTTCGCTAGTAAAGTTTGGACTTTTGCAAAGTGTCCATTATTCACCGAAATAAACGAACCTTCCAAGAATTCGTATCCCTTATTTTCCCATTTCTTTCCACACTTTTGAGCATTTATATTTTTTCTTTTCATTCAAGTCTTTATCTAAGAAAGGTTTCAAATCACCTGCATTAGTCACGGCCGACATTTTAGCAGTAACATTCGCCTCAACATAAACTCGTATTTTCCAGCAAATAAACTCAGGGCAAAGAAGGTAGAATTTACAGAATTAGAAGCCGATAAAGTTTGAATCTCTCACTTTGAAATCACTAGGTATCTGCTTCGCTGCAGAAACATCCCTTATCCTCTTATTTGTTTTAGAAAGGGAGAATTAAGCTCAGTAAATAGTATTAATTATTTACAAGGGAAATTGTATTAGAGTTCCTTTCTTATCAGAAATATTCCCCCCGGAATGTCCCTAAAATCTTGTTTGATGTTTATTAAATTTACGTTTTGTTCCTTAAGGTACTTGACTCTCGCAAGAAAGGACGAAGTTTGATGAATTTAATACAAGAAATCGAGACACGGAAAAGTTACTAAACAGGAAATAAAAAATTCTTTACGTATCTTCGTCAGTTTATCGGAATACTGTCTGCAAAGTATAATTATTTCCCTCTTGATACTCATAAAAAGTTCTACTGAAAAGTGTTAATTTAATTTTTAAAGGGGTTCTTAAAGCTAGACTAGTTTGAAAAATTCAAAGAAACAATTCCTACAAAGTACGGAGTGCTTTTATAATTTAAACTGTTTTCTATAAAATCTTTAGTTTTTAATTACAAGTTTGGAAGATCGTTCAATTTTTTAACGATTCAATTTAAGTTGTTTTTCAAGAACTTTTAAACTAAATCCTTTGTCAAAGATTTTTTTGCTGACATCAGATCGACTTCAGTTTATGGATATGTGTCAAGAGCACGTTTTCTAGTGATTCTCACGTTAACACTTTTCGACTCTTCTCTTATCTTGACGGGACTCAAGGAAAAATTTTCTTTTACTTAAATGTAAAAATGTTTTGAAAAATTTGAATAACAAAATCTAAATTAAAATGAAAGGTTTTAAATATCTTTTTTTTTAAAGGAGAAAGTTTCAATTTAAAGATGAGGCTGCGACCCGCAAAGAAAACTCTTTTCTAGCAAACAAGTCAGCATTTTAGTAGCTATCAGGTCGTTAACAGATTTTTTGTACTTCAGTTAATCCATCAGAAAAGTAAAAAGGTCTTTTCTGTTTTCTCTCACTTATTTTCTGAAGTTTGAACGATAATAATAATAATGATAATGAAGGTAAGAAAAGGAAATTGAAAAATGGTTTAAAAGCAGCTCTTTCCTTATTTCTTTAAAATTTTTCACAATCGACTTTTCAGTCACGACTCGAGAATATTAGAATCATTAATTTCCATTCAAGAAAACTCTTGTTTGAATTTTACTCTCTTCAGTAATTTACTTTATGAGAGAAAGTATCCTTGTAGTAAAAAAAATTCGGAAGCGTGGACTGAATTATTAAGGTCAAGATCTGAGATTAAGGGAAATTAATGCTTCGGCTTAAATGACTTAAATACACTTTTTTGGAGGTGGAAGAAATAAAAAATTCTGATTTAAGTTAAAATTTTCCATTCGAGACTCAAAAATTTGATGCAAAATTCAGTGTTTTCAATAAAAGAAGAAAGGGTATTTTTATCAATTTGTTGTACTCTGAAGTTTCAAAAAAGTTAGGAATCAACTTTTTTTATTTTGCTAGGTTTTATTTTTGAACTTTCTTTTTATCTCTAAAAGGAGATTTCTTGATAGAATAAGAGAGATTTTAAATTCTCATTTTTATTTCAAAAGGAGAGATTTCTTGGATCAAAATATGCAGATTTTTTAGAAAAAGTTAAAGATCTGCGATCGACATGTTCTCTGCTACTGGGACCTTTTCACTCCACGACATTCTTTTTCCCGCAGGGGAGAGCCACTGGCTAAACTGATAACACCAAAAAGCTTTTCTATTCTACTCGTCGTACGATCCAACGAAAAATCGAGTGCCCTAAGCACGAATAAATTTTACTTCAATGAAACATGATGAGTTTTTCTTTTCAAGTCAATACTAGAGAAATCTACTCAATAGAAAAAAATATCAATATAAATAAAAGTAAAACTAAAAAGAAAAAAAAATTAAATCTATTCAAACTATACTGTAGACAATTTTTTCTGAATTTATAAATTTATTAAAGAAAAGGACTCAAAAAATTTTCTTTCGACATTTTCGACACGTTTTTCACTGCCTGAGAAGACATTAGAAATTTAAACTAAAGACTCACAATTTACATTTTATAAACAGATGTTCTTCTCTCGGGACAATTTTTTTTTCTCTAAATTGTGTATTATATTTCTCCTTTTCTCAAAATTGGATTTTATTCCAACGATTTTAATCTGAGTGGAACTATCAAGATTTTTATAAAAACTATAAACTGTCTTGATCGTTTAAGTTGACTTCGATTTTATAATAATTGTTGTATAAATTGTAAATTTTATCTTCGAGAAAAGGAGAGAATTTAATTTTTATGTGATAGTGACAAAATCTCAGTGAATGCTACAGTCGCTTCTGCAGTTTTTAGTTTCGCAGGTGTCATGATCTAACCCATTATCATTGACATCATCTTCGCAATCCATTGCATTTGGGACGTCTGAATCTTCAACTGGAGCCTGAGAATTTCGTGGCTGACTTCGATGTCTGGAGGAGGATCGTCTGTTACTATTATTTTTCTCAGAAACTTCATCCCTTGGTCGAGATCTTGAAGTCGATCTTCTTGAGACTGAAAAATCAGTTCTAATTTAGAATTTAGAATCCCAAAATCGTTCGAATTTAAAATCAGTTTTCCAGTCTGAATTTTCAAAAATTCAAGAATACTAAAATATTTCTTAATTTAATTATATTACATAATTTATATTTATTTATAATTATATATTTATATAATTATTTAGAGTAATTTTATTACCGTGCGAATGTTCGGGATTGAGTTTTCGACTCCGGTTTCTGCTTTCGTTCTCACTTCCAGAAATGTCAGAATATTGATCTGAATTTCGATTTTTGGGAACTCTGCGCTCGTCACTTTCATCGTCTCGAACCCTCGATTTTAGACCAATTTTCCTTCGCTCGATGGGCGCCATATCATCATATTCCTCATTAGCGTGCCTCCTTCCCCTCCTCCTGCGTCCACTCCTTCCCCTCCTTCTTCGGCTTCCCCTCCTCCTTCGACTACCTCTCCTTCGCCTTAAAAAAAAACAAAAAGTTTTAATTTTAAAGTCATAAATTATAATTTTCAAATTATAGTCTCAAATTTTTCATTCTAGTTTATAGACTACCAAATTTTAAAAATAAAAATTCGTAAATTCATAAATTCGTGACTTTGTAAATTCGTCAGCTATTATTATATTCCAATTAAAAATAATTGTTTCCTGTTCGATTGAAAAGCATGTCTTATCATGTTAATTTTTTAAATAATTATTTTACTCACCTCCTACGATCTTGAACGGCTCCAAATGTATCTACTCCTTCAGTTGTTGATTCATCAACATCAGGCATTTCTTCGACGACTTTGTATTCCTCCTCAGTACGTCGACGTCTGGGAGTATGAGTGACTTGATGAAGAGCAATTGTCGGTTTATAACGACTGTTACTATACTTCAAAATTCCTGCAGTGACAGCATGTTTTAAAGCTCGTTGAACCTTGAATAAAAATAAAACTTATTATTAAAATGCTTTTTATAAATTATTTTTGAAATCAATAGTGTAAATTGATTATTGAATCTGACCTGCATTGTCAGATTTCTGTTTGGTCCATTCGAGCCTTTTTTCACAAGTTGGAGAATATCACGAACTGAGGATCCTTTATTCTCTCCAAGATGAGTAACAGCATCCATGACCTTGTGCATCAATTTTGGATTTGTTGGACGAACCATTTTGAGATTGTCTTTTTTTTTCCGCTAAGAGAAAAAAATGTCTTCCTTTAAAAATTAGAATGGTCCAGGCTCAAAGAAACTAGTCCAAAGGGGATGTCTCCAAGCACTCTGGAAATAAAATAAAAATTTGAATTAAAAATTAATTGATTATTTAATTAAGTCGTCCAATAATAATCTACAAAAATTAATAATAGGCAAAATAAGGCAAAGACGTATAAATAGAAAAGAAACATAAATAAATTTAATAAAAAGTATAGATTTAAAATAATCATTAAAAATCTTCGGGAAAGAATTTATTCAGAAATATTGAAGTAAACCAAATAATAAACCGATAAAATTCAGAGATAATTTTGTTTTCGTCACTAATCGGGAGCGACGGAAGGAAGAAAATTGTAAGGAAATTTCCGACGAAAATCTCCGGACCTGAGAAGAGATTAACTTTAATTTATAAAAGATAAAAGATAATTAGATTCACAATTAAAAAGGTTTGAGGGAATAAACTTTAAATTTAAATAAATATTTTTAAAATGCGTTTTTTCATTATTACTATTAACTGAGAAGTATTTTGGGGTTTTTTCAAAGGATGCGAAGACACGAAATAATTTTATAAATACTGGGAAACTATTAAATTTTGAGAGAACCGAAATTTTATACAAGCATCTCGAACAACGATTAAAAAAACTAAAAATGAAGGCTCTTGTTTGCTGGTCGTTGCCTAGTGAAACCTTCTTTTGTTCCGAATTTTATTTTCCATGTTATTTTCATTTAATTTGAAATAAAAGATGGCTATTAAGTTGAAAACTTCAAATTGAACGATTCCAAGTTTGAAAATCAAACTTGCAGGTCTTTAAATTTACTAAACTGGAATTAAAATAATTAACAAATTTTTGGGAAAGATGCTTCAAATAACATCATACGTAATTTTGTTACAAAATTTACCAAAATTAATGAAGAGATTCGAGCCCTAATTCTGCTCGATCAAGGAAATACTTTTGAAATAGTTGTTAAAGAATTTCCCAAGCGGAAGCGAAAATAAGAGATTATCAAAGTTGGAAGAATCTGCTTTAAATTAGATTCCATTTATTTCTGAAGTGAAAAACATTCTTTGAGTACGATTGCTTCCAATTGATATTTGCATTGTGAACTAATTAGTAATCACTTTCATGTTCAAAATTAAAACTCTTCTAATCTAAAATATTGTAATTACTACATAAATAATCTCAGGGAATATAATTATTTGCTTGGTCGGTAATTTTTGTCATCACTGCCGACTATTTGTCCTTAAAAGTACACTTAATGATGATGCCTTGTATACAGGAATTGAGTTGCGTAGTGAACAACAAATAATTCAGATAATAGAGTCAGTCAGCGACCCAATACAGTCGGAAGATAATTTTATCAAACCACTCTGATTATCCTTCAATCAGGGAGGAATTGTTGCCATTGCTGTATGAATTAAACAGCCAATATTTGCAGCAATAATTGGCCATACCGCAATGAGAGTATTAAAACGGCTGCTGAAAAACGAATTAAAATGATTAAAATGAACTTGGTAATAGTTTGCTTTGAAATGATGGAAGGCCTATTGAGTAAATGACTATTAATGATTCCGAATTCTCATGCTGGGTCATATCAAAGGACTCAAGTCAAGGTGGCAAATTACGCATACGAGCCCGAAACATTTGATTTGTGATTGCAACTCGTGGACGGCACCAAATCAACGTCATGTTTGCCTTCCAACCAGCCCAGTGGTTCTCCATATTTGGAACACTCGAGATCAAAGCAAATGAGATTTTTTGACAATTATTTCCACCATTCAGAATCGTTCTCCTTTTGAAACTTTCAAAAACATTGTAAAACATTTTAGAGGTGGGTCCTTTTAAAAAATTAACTTAGACTCTAAGTTCAAGGCTGTTATAGGATTTATAATTAAATGCAAACTGTAAATTATAAACTTGAGAAATTGAAATTGTAAACAAGGAAATTACTTAGGATTGGTTAATCGCAGCTTTTCATTTGCAGAGAGTAACGTGGTAGCGATCGGGAAAAACGAATTGATGATCCGATCGAGAAAAGGAAGTGGGGACCAGTTGGTGCTGATCATGAAGCAGGGAGTTCTGCTCGCCTTCGCTAATCTCATTACTTCCTATGCCTCATTCCTGTGAGTTTCTCGACATTTTTATACAATTTGCTGCAATGTTCTTGCAATTTTGTTTTATATAAAAATACTGATTCAAGTTTACAGTAGCGTCACTGCAAATTTGCAGAAAAGTTTTGCAAGTTTACTGCAGGATTCCTGCAAGTTTTTTGAAACTCTTCTGCACTTTTTCATGATTTTTGCAATGTTGTTGCAAGTTTTACAACATGTATGGCAACGTTCCTCTATGTTACACAAAAATATCTAATCACTTTTATGTTTTGAAGTTTTTTTCTGAAGTATTCGAAACAGGAATCAATTTAACGAGAAATTGATGAGATTGTATTTTTTCTTTTAATTCTCAACTAGTAGCAATTTTTAAACCGTTTTTTTTTTTTTACAAAATCCTTGATTTGGTTTCTTCCTCTAGCGTAATCCCCGTTAAGAACTCTCGTCAGGCTTATAATCCTGCCTCGCGATTTTTCTCTCCCGTGAAATTGCTTTTCCTAAACTTACTGTGGATATCGACGCTCTCTGAATGATGAACTGAAATCTCCTCCTGAATCAGAATAGTAAAAGTGTCGACACCAGATCCTGAAATAAACAAGAAACACTTAACATTTTTTAAATTCGTATTTAATTACATTAAAAATACTCAATTTCATTTTATTAATTTTTTCAATATGTTCTTTTTGTCAAAATGCTACGAAAATTATATACTTTTTTGACATGTCTTATTCTCCAAGTTTTTTATCCTCCTTCGTTCGAAAGTTTTCAAGATTTCCTCTCTGTGATTTCACATTTCTTTATTTGCTATATTCTGCCTAAACTTTCGATTCGAATTGAAAAGTTTCACAGAGTTTGAAATTCACATCTTATAATTCCGCGAAGCAGAGCACTGTGTAATGTTCTGCAACTCAAAGACAGGTGTTTGATTTTAGTTAATTGCGAAATGATTGAAAATTAAGTTCCCCAGGATTACAAATTTTGCAGTGATAATTTCGCCTCAAAGATTTATTCTTGTTTAATTAATTCCTTAATTAAACTTGCTTTCATTTATTTGCATTTAAAGTTTAAGTGTTTATATATGTATATATCAATTTTAGAATCCAAAGTTTCAAGAGTCAAGTCTTCGAAATCAAATTTTGGAAATTCAATTTCGAGTTAGATGGAAAGCTTTTAAGAACAATTGTTTTGTGATGAAACTTTCAATTTAGGGCAACAGAAAATTGAAAGCTTTTAAAGACGCTTCCAGAATCTAAAGCTGAATACAAATTTTAATTTTTTAAAAATTTTTGCAGAGTTGCAACTGGTCCAAAACCATCGACACGTCAGAGGACTCAGAGTAATAATCACAGCAACATTAGCGAACTTTTGGATAATTTATTGAGAGGATATGATAATAGTGTGAGACCAGATTTTGGAGGTCCACCTGCCACTGTAGAAGTGGACATCATGGTTCGAAGCATGGGTCCCATTTCGGAAGTCGACATGGTAATTTAAAAAATTACCTTAAAAAACTCAAAATATAATGTAATCAAAAAAATGTAATCAAAATGTAATCGACAGTTTCGAGCAATTAATAAATTTACTAATTATTTTTTTATAGACATATTCCATGGATTGTTACTTCAGGCAATCATGGGTGGATAAGCGTTTGGCGTTTCAAGGAAATAAAGAACATTTAGCTCTGAGTATTTCCATGCTTCAAAGAATATGGAAACCAGATACTTATTTCTACAATGGAAAGCAAAGTTACCTTCACACTATCACGAGTCCAAATAAATTCGTCAGGCTCTATAAAGATGGTCGTGTTCTCTACAGTTCCAGGTAAAATAAATTAAGTTCAATTGAATTATAATTTATAAATACTTGATAATGATTTTTATAATTTTTTAATAATGATCTTTATAATTTTCATTGTAAATTTATTTATTTGCGAGTGTGAAAATTCTTCACCGAGAATTTGCAATCAACGATAAAATTCGGTTATGAATTGTAAACGCGGATTACTCGAATCAGCGAACTGATTCCAATAAAAGGAAATTCCAATCAAATCAGATGAGCTTCAAACCAACAAACATCGGAATCACTCGCAAATATTTATTACTTTTTCTATGACTTATTGTTTAAAAGTATTGTAAATTTGGAACCGATTGCGATTTCGAAATATCTTCTGGGACATTCAAAAAATGTATGGGAAATACAGATAAGTAGTAAAATACAGAAGTAGTAAAACACAGTAAGTAGTAAAATACAGAAGTAGTAAAATACAGAAGTGGTAAAATTCAACAAGAGTCAGACGTGACACGAAGTCTTGTAGCCAGTAGATAAATCCAAGACTGGCCAGACAACGTATATTTTCCAGAAAATTATTTTTAAAAGATAAGGAGACATATTTTAATTATTAACATATAATTAATTAAATGCCAATTGATTCAATTAAGAATAATTGAAAAAATATTTACTTTCCAATCGTTAAAACTGTTTTTAATTTCTGCTTGAATTTATAATTTTACGATTCAGTCACCGACAAGAATAAAAAAAAAGAGTCAGAAAATTAATTACAGTTAGAAAAAGTTGGGACAGTATTAGCAAAAATTGGAAATAGAAAACAGTAGTTAAAGTTGATTAGTCAGACATGGCATGAAAGTTTAAAATCCCTTTTACAGAAGTCTGAAAATAGAGAGCCAAGTAGATAAAAGCCAGACAATTCAGTTTTCACATGAAAGCTACATTTTCATGATCTAAAAAAAAAACAAACTATGAAACCTATTTATTTATAATAAATTAAATAAACATGTATATTTAGTGTCCGATAATTCCAAACTGAGTCAGACTAATTGTATTTCTGACAATAAATATATTAAATAGTCAGTATTTTTTGTGTATACAAGAAATATAACTAATTTTCAAAATAGCATCAGCTTTGTTAATTTTTGTTGTAAATGGTAAATTTTCAGGATTTTCAGTTCACAGTTCACAGCTTTGCTGGCAAAAGGACTGAATCAGCCACAAATACTGTTTCAGCTCTTGAGAAATACGGGGAAGTGTCCTTATTGGTTTTCACAGGCAGTAGTTGCTGTTTAGATGGTTTGTCGAGGTTTGCTACGAGGTTGCTAATAAAGTACAGTGCAAACAACCCATAGACGTGATATGATCGTCGAACTTCCCACTTTTCCAACCGTTCTCGAAATCTCTGAAAGGGTTGACCGATAAAGAAAAATATACATTGAGTGACGAATATAAATTAAATCCATAAGTAAATATAGCAGAGTTGCTCATTGTTTTCCCATTTCGTTTGAATATTGTAATTAACTTCTAATCCATGATTTTCCTCGGAAAAAATAAGAGTGTCTTAGTTTTGCAGGAATGTTACAAAACCTGATTCAAAAATCCCGATCAAAATATCGGAAATATTGCAGTTGAAGAGGTCTTTTGTTATAGCGGATCGGTTCATTTGAAACAAGAACCCGTCGATTTGAAGATTATTTCTGACTTCCTCCCTACCCTCAAGACCTCGCTGAGAATCCGAAATCACGAAGGTTTATAAAATGAAACTATCTCGAGAAATACCTCTATCACCCCTCTTTTCATTCCCCACTCCCTATTTGGCTCAGTATGGAGGATTAACTTTGATAGATGACCACCATATTTCGGGGGTCATCTCCCAGGAAATGAACGGAATTCCTCTTCGAGTTTCGAACATCCTGTTTCAGAAATGGGACTATCTATCAAGAAAAAAGATAAATTGGTCCTGTCGTGAATTTAGGAAGCGGCTGTAATTATTTAATTGAAAGATTAATTATAATTTCATAGAGTCTTCAATATAAAAGTAAAGGCACTTCATTTCATATACAGTTTATTAAAATTTTTAGTTAGACCAATATTCAAAAACATCTGGCTGTAAAGAAATTTTCAGATTATACGTATAATATCTATGTATGTATGGTAAATTCTTATTTGATTTTCTGATGTGATATGATCCAATACCTTCATAAATATAAAATCGAAAATCTGAAATGGAAAGAATTCACTTCCCTAATAACCGCGTAATGCATGCGGTATTATATATTTGATCTCCGATTCCTATGTCGGAAGACTTATTTTCCCGAGAGAGTACATTTTTACATTTTCTCAGATTCCAATGTATCTCTTGATACTAAATCTCCATAGAAAATACCCCATTTGGAATTCACGCCATGTTCTCCTTTCGCGTGTAGAGGCACCATGTTTCATTTTCCGCCGGACAAATCTGCCGCGAGAGCGACCAAAAGCCACGTGTAAAGCGTGTTACGACAATATAATGTTTACGCAGCTCCTCGTAAAGATATTCCGCACGCTGGTATAAATTCACTTTTTCATCACTTTTGTACTTTTATTTAAAATCCTCGTTGAATAAAAGAGCTTTCATTTCATTAAAGGAATAAAAACGTATAAATGTATTAATATATTCCGCTGAAAATACGAAATACGCATATACAGTTGACAAAAGAAATACATAAAAAGTTAAGTACGATCAACTGAAATTCGCAATATCGTTTTTTGGATTTCATTACTTTTTTAAGATAGGAATCAAACATTTGTTTCTTAGTGAAATAAACTTTCAGTTGAACGTTTGAATTGTGATAAAAGTTCTCTCAATTTGAAAAATTAGTAGAGAGTATGAATATTTGTTCACAGCGGGAGTATTTTAAAAAATTTTTTTGAAAAAATACTTAAAAAGTGGTAAATATGAGATATGGGATTGAGGTGAAATTCTGAAGCATCTTGAGATTCTTGAGGTAGACAGAGCGTTATGAAGGCACGTATGTGTACACTTAACGCTCTAGTTGATTCCTTTTCGTTACTAACATCGAAAGCTGCAGAGATTTGTCGATCCTACGATTCACGTGCCCCCATATTTCTTCCAGGATGTGGCAAGGTGCCACGTCTCACCTGAAAATAACAAGATTTTAACATCCACTCGACACTGTTCCCTTATTTCTCAGATTTATTTTCATATTTTTTTATAATCTGTTAAAAAAACAAAAAGAAATACTTGCAAAATTATTTTATTTAGATATTAGCCTCAGACAGTTAAAAAATAAATTTTACATTTCAAAATAATTTTACTCTTCAAAGGTTCCATCCCCATGCAAGGAAACTTTTTTCTCGTTTCAAGAAAATTAATTTAAAGACTAATGACTAACTTTCTATTAAAAATATTTTGAGGTCCTCAATCAATTGGTAAACAGAAAAAAAAACTCAAATATTTTTAGAAGTAATTTTAGCTCAATTTTTATTGTGTTGAAAAAAGGCTTTCGACAAAATTTTACCGAAAAAAATAGCAGGAAAAAAACTGAATCGATCCCCGGTCCCCGGTGGCGCAATTTACACCGTGAAGCGTTTCCGGCTTCCGGTCGCAATTAAACGAACTTCAAGAGTCGCTTCAGTCCAACCGTTAGACTTTGTAATGCAAATTAGGACACCAACAAAAACAGTTCAAGAATGCGTTTTCCAAAACGGCTTTTTAAAAATTTAGGAAACTTATTCCATTTTGAAATCAATTTAGAAATTAATAAAAGAAACTTTAACATTTATTTCCAAAAATGAATTTAATTGAGTAAATTAAAAGACTTATTTTTTTTTAAATTCCGAACGTAAAAAGATTTCTCCTTTACACTCACTTCCACTTTTCCAGCGATTAAATCTCCAAGACAGCAGAAAAACGTGTCACGTAATATTTTCAAACCTAATTGTATTAAAATACGCAAAAAATTCCCTTTAGAGTTTTTTTTTCATTTCCTTATAAATTGTTTTTTTATTCATGTTTAGTTATTTACTACTTAAATATATAATCATGATTATTAAAAACAAAATTAAAAGAAAATAAGTTTTAATTAGAAATTAAATTAATTGAAATAAAATTTTAAATAATAAACTACAAATATTAAACTATTATAAATGAGCTCTTTAAACCTTTGTTCAAGATTTGCTTTTCTAATAGAAATAAACAATTACAAACAAATTAACGAGCTTTGCAAGCTGTTCCTTTCTCTTTTAGTTTCAAGTTCTGATTTGTCTCCGAAGCTAATTTCCTTACAAAGTTAAGCGCAAGTATTTCCATTTAAGAAGATTTCCTGTCATTGAATTACGTTGTTTTTGTCCGTCCTCTCCTGTTCTCTCATATCAACTCTGAAACTTTCAACTGCTTAAAACATCCATAATTTAATTCATCAAGACGTCAGGGATTTAATTTCAAGGACGAAAAATTATTAGACAGTACTAAATAATGTTATTTTTCATAAATTAAAAATTTAACATAACTTTTTATGAAGTTTTTGAAGTTTACCAAAGATGAGAAGCAAGTCTTTGATCAACTTCAGCTTATAGTTCCCAGAGTAATTTGAACTTGGGAGGATCCTTCGAGTTGTGGTATTCATCCCCTAAAATGTTCCTCTCTTATACAATGCACAACAAAACCGCTTGACAACCACCTTTTCACCCTGAGATTTCACCCCCTAACGTAAACTGTAAATTACTTCCCACGATCAACTCTACATTTGATATAATGTTTATATAAACTCAGCTTTCGAGAAAGTTAAGTGAATTTAAATTTATAACTTTTAACTTTTTTCCACCCTGCTATCATTTTCATATCAATTTTTTCCTATCTGATTTCATTTTAAGTCTTTTATTCGAATCGCCACGTTTATATTATGATCAAAATTCATTGCAGAGATTGAATTTCAAATTTCGAAGAATTGAGATTCAAGTGGCAAGGGCAACAATTTGCATACCTTTGCTTCATAACTGAAACCACTGAAACTTCAAATTTAAATACTAAAGAGTGTGTAAATTTTCCCCAGTTGAATTGCGTCTATGATTAATTTATTTTTTAACAAAAGCAGGCAACATAAAGCTTTTTACTTTTTAAAAATTAAATGAAATTGTTTTAAAAATGAAAGCTTAGATTTCTCTGTTAATAGTTTAGATTTTGAACTAGATTTCTCCCTGAAAAGTGATTGTTGATTTAATGACGGTTATTTTCGTCCATATTTCAATTATGTTTAATTATGGTGTAGAATGGTACGATTAGCAGAACAGGTTGATGCTCACGACTCAATTTCCAATTCGAATCGGATTGCTCATAGATCGAATGGTCTCACCTCGACGACTAAAGTTTAACTGGCTGTTCAGTTGTTCACAGTTTGCAATCTGCAATACGTCGAACACGTAACTCAATCAAACTTGTGCCCCTATATATCCGATCATGTAGTGCCCATTCAAGTAACAGACACGAGAGCACATTTCCAGTCTTCACCGTTACGATTATATCCACCCTCGTATCACTAATAATCCCTGAAACATACAAATTATAATTTTAATCATTCCATTAGAAGCGTTTATAAATTTAATCTATTCATTTCAAATGTCGAATACAATTTAAACTAAAAACCATTTATAATATTGAAATAAAAT
>JAUEJJ010000038.1:2812723-2836499 GCA_032164275.1 Synergus coniferae
TTCATTGATATAATAAATTTTTAAAATAATTTTATAGTTGGCTACACAACAAGAGATGTAATCTACATATGGAATAAAGCAAGACAAGTTGCAATTTCCAAAGACATGAAACTCTCTCAATTCGACCTGGTTGCAAATCCAACAGCAAATCAATCCACAGAACCTTCACTCGCCCAAAGTGAGTAATAATAATTAATTAATTCAAAATGTAAAAAAATAATTTTAACAACAGGTCAATTGGTATTCAAGGCCAAGAAATCGAGACTTACAAATTTAGTACGATTCTTTCTTTATTAATTCGATCGATATCGATGGAAATCTAATGAAGGCGAAGTTGATTTTCTGGGGTACAATGGACATACCTCAGAAATTCACCGAGTTGTAAATGAATCCCAATTATTCTCGTTTCGTGCACTCAGATCAGAATTATTTATCGTTACTTGTATAAATTTTACAAATTGCCCTAGAGCTCAATTGAGGTTGTAATTAAAATTTAAGAATAAAGATCGTTATTTGGGACAATTATTATTGAAACGAGTGTTAAACGAAAATATGAAATTATGAGACAATATGGGTCATCCTAAAAATTGGGCACAGTCTATGAAGCGTGACTTTAATTTTTGAATTATTAAAGGAGCGACTAATTAAATTATGAGACGAAGTAAATATTGGACAATGTTAATAAGAAGGGCGAGTGTCGCTCCTTTGCATAATAATTGAGTTACCTCATTTTGAATTAAGCAAATTAAGCAAATTCCTCTTGGACTAATTTTAATTCAAGGGTCTTTCATTTTGCAAAATTTGATTTTAATTTCAAATTAAGCAGGAACCCTCTTGTAATTTGTTTGGATAACACGAATAAAAATCTAAATTACTGCCCTGATTCCGAGAGTTTAAAGCCTCTACATCTCTTATCTGTACTTTCATCCTACTCTCGTACCGGATATTAGATCCTGGGGAACTCCAACCTTACACTCCGATGGATGTGCCATCTTGAGCAAGCAACCGCTGTTATCCTTCCTCCCCCTTTTCAGATAAGTGCTACCTAATCACCTTGTTTCTCCCAAGCACTTTCGTCATGCGTGTAAAAAGCTCAGCGACGTGGAAAATCCTCGATGTCAAATTTCCAGCCCTAGATGTGAATTTGGAGAGATAATTTTCCTTCAGATTATATTAATCCTAAATAGACACATATGTGTCCTTAGTGTGTTTAAATTGAAATCTTTATTTAAAGTTGTTCAAACTTGAAGAATTAAATTTGAAAATAAGCAATTAATAAAATAATGATTTCAATTTGAAAAGAATAAAAATTCAAATCAAAAAAATTATAAGAAAGCCAGAAAAAAGCTTAAAATTTAAACTGATTTAGAAGTTTGAAATCCGGCAGATGGAATTACCATAGAAATAAAAAAAAGTTCTCCCAATTTCAGAAGAGTATTCGATGCTGTTGGTATCTTTTCATCTCCAGAGACATATGGGGAACTTCCTTATACAGGTCTATGGACCATGTGTTCTACTCGTCGTCCTGTCATGGGTTTCTTTTTGGCTCAACAGAGAAGCCACCGCTGATCGAGTTTCCCTTGGTAAGTTCTTTTCTTCCAGAAAGCTCTTAAACACAACTTTGCAACGCACACTGCGCCGTTCTTCTTCCTCAGATAGAAAAATCAAATCCATCCATGAAAGACACGAAATATGATTTTAAGTTTCTTTAGTGTTCCTAAAGAATAATAAAAAATATATTGTATAAAATTTATTCTCTAAATTGTAATAATAATAATAATAATTTTCATACTTTTTGCTAGGCATTACGACTGTTTTGACCATGACGTTTTTGGGACTCGAAGCGAGGACAGATCTGCCAAAAGTGCCGTATCCCACTGCCTTGGATTTTTTCGTCTTCCTCTCTTTTGCTTTCATCTTTGCGACCATCATTCAGTTCGCGGTTGTCCATTATTTCACAAAATATGGCTCTGGAGAATGCTATTTCAGTTCCGATTTCAGCGACTCTGATAGCTCGAGTGACGAGGAAATAGTTCAACGGCATCGAAAAAAAGATTCGGTAAAAAATAAAACAAAAAAAAATGAATTTTATTAACGAACTCATTTTAAATTATAGAAAAGTATCTAAATTTAAGTTTGAATTAAATTTTATAATAAATTTCAGGCTCGAAAATCGTCAGTAAATTCATCACAACGAAGTCGAAGTAGTCGAAGCTTCACAATGAATGAAGAAGGTGTTATCGAAGTGATACCACTTTCTGCATTACCAGAACCGGAAAGACATCCTGATAGTGGACAGTGGCAATTGTCATGTGTCCCTTGTAGTCCACCCCCTCGACAACCTCCACCCCCAAAACCAAGACACGTAACTCACAGGCGACACAGAAGAGTTCCCAGATACAATTCCGTTTCAAAAATTGATCGTGCCAGCAGAGTCGTTTTTCCTCTTTTTTTCCTCACTATCAACGTCTTTTACTGGTACGCCTACTTATCCAGAAGTGAACGAATTTCCTACAATAGTGTGTGAAATAGAAACGAAAAAAGGATCATTACTTTCAGAAATCTTAAAGACTTTTTCTACTAATAAATGGAAAATATCTCTTAATTTTATCTGGAGTACAAAATTATTGGGAGACAAAAAGAACCAATGATTAAAAAAAAATAGATATTAATGAAAGTTTGTTCTATCCGTCGCAACTACCCCTGGTAATAATATACTTATAAATTTTAAAGATATTCCTGCAATGAAAAATTGTCATCATCGATCCTTTGCATCGTCGTAATTATGTATCATCAATTAAATAAATAAATTATATTGTAAATAAAATCCTCATTCTTCATTTTCATATCCCAATTTTTAAACATTTACTATGAAATAAAAACACTTTTTATAACTTAATTTCATGTTTGATTTATTTCCCTTTTCACAGACTTGTCGGAGGTTTAAATTGTACAAAAATGAAAATATTCCACTAAATCAGTGGAATTTACAGTCTTTTAAACACAAGAATAAAAACCAAATCTTCCATATAAATTCTAATATTCTACGAACTCATGTTCACAAGTTTATAAAAAATGCAATCCCTCCATAAAGTTCTTTAATAAAAATATCAACTTTCTAATCTCTATTATCACCAAAAGAGCCGGGCAAAATCCAATAAAAATCAATATGAGAATTTGAACTAACTTACCCAGCCCTAATCTTTAGGCACATTTTAAAATTATCTATTCTGGACAATACAATCAGCAAATCCTTCTCCCATTTTAATCCTTTGTCCGTCTTCAAAACAAAATTTAAAATCCTTTGGAGCCTCAAAAAGCAAAACAACCGTCGATCCCATTCTAAATTCACCAAACAATTCTCCTTTTGCAACCCTAAAGTCCTCAAATTTTTCCTCCTCAAATTGTTTTCCCCTAGGCCACTTTCTCGTGTTAGTAATTAAATTAGTATCTCTAAGTACTCTAATAGATCCCACATTTGTCGCACCAACAACAGCATAGGCCATGAATCCTCCACTCCACTCACCAATATAAATCACTCTTTCATTCAAAGAAAACAAATCTGGGATCCAACTAGAAACTTTCGGATTTACACTTAAGAGTTTTCCTTGAAAATGTCTCCGAAGATTAATTTTCCACTCGGCTGGACTGTGGAAACGATGATAATCCCCAGGAGCAAGATAAACACTCAACTGATAAAGTTGATTGTTTGGATTTTTCATAAGTGACGAAATATAATCACTGTTTGTTTTGATGATATCATTTGAATTTAAATTGAGTTTGTCACCCAAAAAATGTCTTAAATCATAAGTAACACCTTTTATTTGTTCCACAAGACAATTAGTCACAGGTCCAATGTGTAAAATTGTCCCATCGGATGGAGAAACAATGTTCGTATTTTGTGCAACAGGTCTTGCGTCTTGCTTCAAAGGCCTCACGAAAAAGTCAACTAAGGATGGAAAACTTGAAAGGTCGAGGTCAATTTCTTCTAAATTTGCACTAAACGTCTTCGCATAGAATTTGTAAAGGGTCGGTCTCATTATGTTGGGTAATTGGACACTTGCAATCCAACCCCAAATTCTGCTCGTGATTCTCAGAGGCAAGTGACAATAACATTCGATAACTATTTCACGAGTGATAGCTTTTTCTTTTGGTTTTTGTCGAAATTGTTGCCAAGCGTAGAAGGAGAAAAATGTAAGTCCAATTCCCAAAGGAATATACCATCTTCGGGGGTTGACCCACGTGTACTTTCTAGTTTTTTGAATATCACTCGCAAACACTTTCTCTTGATTGGAGATAAATCGTTTTATTGTTTGAGTTTGAAATCGCCGCATTGAACTGCATTTCTGAAGGGTCAGAACTGTTAATTGAGAAACTCTAGAGAAGGACATTTTGTCAGATTTTGTTGTTGAAAGACATGTTTTGTGTGAAACTGAGAAATTTTTTTAGGTTATGAAGGTTATGTCAGTGATGTCTCATATCATTTTCTGAGATGGAATCGAGATATTTAAAGAGATTTATAAAGGCAGATTAATATGTAATTAAAGTTAAAAGAAGATGTTACAAATTAATAAGTGTTTCTACGTATTTATTAAAATTGTTATACATATGTACATATAAAAATTGTATAAATGACTCACGTAGTTAACCCATGAGCGCCATGAGCGGAAGTTTTGAATATCGCAGTCAATTTGAAATCAAAATATCAAATTTAAAATTATGCAAAATTAAAAATTCAAAATAGATTCATTACACATTTATTAATAATTATTCAAATTTATACATTTATTTACGCCAGATAAAAATACGAAGGAACTTGAACAATGGTCAACAATGACACATTCAATTGAGGTTTTCACAATCGAAAACTATTTGGTTCTTTGATACTGAACATTAATATCTTAGCAAATAAATAATAAATTACAAAATTAAAAATTATAATTTAGAAATTAATTCAGAAAGTAATTTCGTGATATCTGACAATTGATCCGTGTAATAATCGGGAAGAATTAAACCTTTTGCTTCTGCACCGGGTAAAATCATTTCATTCACATCTTCCATAGAAGTGACTCCTGATAAAACAAGTAACGTTTGGAATCCACATCGCTTTCCCAAAAGAATGTCAGTAGTACAGCTAAAATAAAATTCGGTCATTAATTTAATTTAAATTCTGTGTATTAGCATATTAAATATATATAGTTTTGGAAAAGGTATATGTTTTCTTACTTGTCGCCAATCATGAGAGTTCGTTTCGGATCCAAGTTGTAGGTTTTTATTAAATACTCGCTCATGTAAGGTTCCGGTTTTCCAAGCATTATTGATTTTCTTCCGGATGCAATTTCGATGATTCGTACGAAGCATCCAGTTCCTGGAAAACATTTTGATATATTAGAATATTTCTCAATTCTCTTTAATTCTTTCAATATTTTTAATCGATTTAAAAATTACCTGGGAAGACATTGTCATTTGGCGATGGCCTGAGGATATCAGGATTCATTCCTATGAAATGCACATTGGGATTTTTGAGATATGTCGCTGCTTGGACCAATTTTGAGTAAGAAAAGTCGTCATCAAATCCGACAGAGACTGCACCAACTTCTGGATCTGGTTTGAAGTTCGTTATAACTTCCAAAGCATTTTCTCTAATCGTAGTAGGCTACAAAGAAATAAAAATATTTTTAAATATAATTTTTCACACAAAGGAAGTTAACAAAGAAATTTAAAGTTGGAAAATTAATTTCCTAGAATTTTATTTACTTCAGTTCCACAATGTTTAATTCCTACAGACTCTAATTCTTTAGCCATTTCGGGATTACCAACGACGTAAACTTTTTTATTGAATCCTTTTTCTTTTAAGTACATCGCCCCTAAAAATGATGTGCACACCACTTCATCCTGTAAAAATTAATCGAATTTTTTAATACTAATAGAATCTTTTTAAATTTCTAAATAAAAGAATTCAAATTTAATTTAATTGAAATTGGGTAAACTAAACTTTTATCTCTTATACAAAATTTCCGTTCAATTACTGATTTAATTTTAAATTGACTTTGATCTTTTAAAAGCTTATTAAACAAATAAGGAAAAATATTTTATCTCTTATAAAAAATTTCCGTTTCATTACTGATTTAATTGTAAATTGGCTTCGAACTTTTAAAAGTTATTAAACAAATAAGGAAAAATATTTTATCTTTCTTACCAATGTCGCTTCATAGTTTAAGCTTCTGCATTTGGCAACAACATCAGATCTCGTTTTTGCATTATTATTCGTTACGTAGAAAAACCTCTTTCCTTTTTCTTTCAACTTGCTGACAGCCTCTGGAGATCCTTTAATCACTTGTGTTTCCCTCCATAGAACTCCTAATAAAATAAAATAAAATAAAAATCCGATTTTAAATACAGATATTTTCAAACAAAATACATTAAAAATTTTATTTTATTCTTTCATTCATGCAAATTTCAGAATCAAAAACAGAAGAATTGAATCACAGAGTAGAAATTAATTGCAAGAAGAGCAAATCACAAAGCAGAAAAGTAATAAAGAGAATAAAGAATCAGAAAGAGAAAAAAAAAACAAAGAAGAAAATCGCAAAACAAAAGAGAGCAATATTAATATTTTTAATAAAAATTACGAACCATCACAATCTGATAAAACGACATCAAATGACTCAAGAAAAGTTTTCAATTCCACTTTGGAGAGAGAAGTGAGACGCTTTACTGCCATCGCGTGACAACCTGTAAATACGAGTTTCAAAACGCGAGTAATTTCACTTTAAAACGTACACTCGGAAAGTAGAATTATAACGTGCGATTTGGCTGCATGCCACTTATTCTCTGACAGAAGTGACCTTGGTAAAGTAGTGTTATATAACTACCAGACAGGACAGGACCGCTATCTGAAGATAATTACTAATCACTGGAAATATAGCTTACTCGCTAAGTTGCTGCACTTGTCTGTGTTATACCAAATAGTTCTTTAGCTCTAGTAAATTAAGAATCAAAGAAATTGTGATAATCCCTCTCCCAGTTAATAATGAACCCCTCTTCTGAAATTCGAGCACTAAAGCGCAGAGTCATCGTTTCTTAACTTACGCTCTTGGAATGTAGGTTTCAGAAACTTTATAAATTGGGAATCATAATAGTATCTAAAAGGATTAATAATTGAGGGCAACTAAATTTAAACTTTGGAGTTTTAATTATTAAGCATTTTTATTAACTATTTTTTACAATCGTTCTACCAAAAACAGGATACGTTTAAAATTTAGAGATACTGACATGTAAATATAGAATATAATTTTGATCTTACTTTTATTATGCTATTATAATAGGTTTATAATTATGACTCACCAATATTGATTTCCGTAGCCTATTAGCAGGAATATTCTCTTCATAAATATGAACACAATCGTTAAATGCAACAGAAACAAAACTGACTTAGAATAATAAATAACTCATTTGTACTAGCACTTCGTGCTTTTCTCTGCTTGACACTTTTCTAGAAAAGGAAGAAGATCTCCTAATTGGTCGCTATAGAAGTTAGGAAGCCATTCTTTTTCCTCTGGGAGTTCAGACTTTTTCCATTTTTCTAGATCCTTCAGGGAAGTTACACCAGAAAGAACTAGGAGAGTTTTAAACCCACAACGAGTTCCCAAAAGAATGTCAGTATTTACTCGATCTCCGATCATTAATGTGCGATCTGGATCAACGCCATAATTTTTTTGAATGACGCTGCGTATATAGGGTTCTGGTTTTCCTAGGACGGTCGCTTTCCTGTTTGTACAAGTTTCCACATATCGAACGAGAGCGCCAGTTCCTATGAATTATAACTAGCCATTATTATTTTGTTACATTGTACGACAAATAATTTCGTTACTTTTTACCTGGGTATACTAGTATGTCCCCTGGACCACTTTCATCCATGTTAGTAGCGAGGAAAATACAATTTTCATCCCTTAGATACGTGGCTGCTTTCACCATTTTATTGTAACTCATGTACTCATCGAATGCAATAATAACTGCACCGACATCAGATTCAATTGTTATATTCGAAATGTCAGATATTACTTTGACATTATCTGGACCCCAACCAAAACTTTCTATACCGACTGCTGCCAATTCCTTTCCTATTCCTAAAAATATTATCAAATGATTGAACTTTCAACAAATAATACTGAAAAACAATTTAAATTTCGGATTGAAACAAATGATTTACCCGCGCTTCCAACAACGTAGACTTTCTTTTTAAAATCTAAATTTTTCAGATAAGTCGCAGCCAGCTGTGAAGTGCAGAGAATGTCGTCTTCCTCGACGATAAAGTCCATATTTTTGAACTTTTCAGTAAATCCTTTCCTGGTATTAATACTGTTGTTCGTCACGTAGAAAACCCTTTTTCCTAGACTGCGAAAAGTATTCATCACCTCTGAAGTCTTTTCAATTTTCTTACTGTGCAGACAAAGGACTCCTGACAACAAAAAATATAAAGAAATAAATATTAACTACTTTTAAATTATATGAATCTTCAAATTTATTATTTTTAAAATTAGGAATATACTTAAATTACAGGTTTATAAATTTAAATTCTGATTTCATACACTTACCATCACAATCTGTTAAAACCGTATCGAAAGAATCCAAAAATTCTCTCAGCTGCTCATCATTCAAGGATTTTAAATACGTGGCAGACATTTCTTTGCAGAACTTAGTTCACTCACTGATGAATTAAAAGAAAAATTCGAACTAAAAAAAAAATAAGCACGGATGTCAAACACAAATATTTCACCAGAATTTCACTTATCGTAACCAAGTCAACAAATTTTTTAATATGCTTCTTGGAAGATTCAGTATTTAAACGTTTATATTTTTACAATTGTTTGTACAACAATATAAACAGAACTTAGCACAGTAACCATCAATAAAAAATAATCGTTGATCATAATGATACTTGCGGTCCCCCCTTTATCGCACCTATAAATATTTTAAATGCTAATAAAAAGCTACATAATATAAATCTAACCTCAATTTAAAAATAATATTTTCTATTTGTTAATTCCGGTTGTTAAAAAGATTCCTTAAAATCAGCATTGTTAAAAAATTATTTAAAAATACAAGAAAAGCAAAAAGATACAGTCGATTTTACAAATAATATATGATATAAAATTTGAGTCCGTAATGTCAGAGTTGACCTTGAGGGTTAATTCACCCTAAGAATAGAAATTCAAAATGAATGATGAAGAACTTTTACTCTATCTTATTATTAGAATCGGCACGCTCTTCTAGAGAATATGTAGTACACTCGGTATGTAATTCATTCACTTATCTTACAATACCTATAATATATTTTTCCTTCAAAGAAGTTGAATCAAACTTCAAAGGCGGCGAGACCGCGTGCTGTCAGTGTGCTTGAGTGTGCTATTAGTGCTAAATGCTAATGTCAGATTGTCAGTGTGTGTTCTGCCGCCTCCAATCGACCCAATCCAACCAATCCAACTGCAAAGCTGTGCTATCAAAAACTGTTTTATCGAATGAGTATATAGTTGACAGATAGTTGACAGCAGAGATGTTGACAGAATCTGACAGAATACAGAATTCAGAACACTGTTTTACCAAAAGAGCATTTTACAGTCATGTCAGGATGGTCATGTTTACAACCAATGATTACAGTTTCTGACAGTTTCCAACAGTTTCTCCTTGCTGCTGATCTCTGTGCTCTGAGGCGTCTGAGATTTTATTTATAATTTGTGACTTATTTTTATGAATAAAGTGTTTTGCGACAAGAAACAAAAATGTCGTATATGTTATCGCATCTTCACAATGGCTGGCAAGTCGACCAGGCCATTTTATCAGAAGAAGACAGAGTTGTGGTAAGTTTTTTATAATTCTAACCTATAAATTATAGAAACGTTGAGGACGTCGAGAAACGTATTGTTCTTGTTGAGAAACGGTTTTATTAGAAAGACATGAAGAAAGGCCTTAAAAATAATGAAAAATCTCTGATTCAATGTTAAATATGTAATCCAAAAAATAAATTGTTGTTCCCAACAACAATTACAAGTTTTAGCTCTCTAGTAAGATAATTAGCGATTTATATAATAGTGCCTTACCAGAATTAATAAGGAAAAGTTTTAGAAAATTTTATGAAATAAGAAATGAAATTTTTTTTATATTAACAGGTTATCCGCTTCGGTCATGATTGGGACCCAATGTGTATGAAAATGGACGAAGTTCTCTACAACATTGCAGAGAAAGTGAAGAATTTTGCAGTTATATATTTAGTTGACATCACGGAAGTTCCAGATTTTAACAAAATGTACGAATTGTACGATCCCTGTACTGTGATGTTCTTTTTCCGGAACAAGCACATAATGATCGATTTGGGAACCGGAAACAACAACAAAATCAACTGGACGTTGGAAGACAAACAAGAGATGATTGATATTATTGAAACTGTCTACAGAGGAGCAAGAAAAGGTCGAGGTTTAGTAGTTTCACCAAAAGATTATTCGACAAAATATCGATATTAATTTATTCAATTTATTCTTATTGTTCGATCATTGCTATGAAGATATTTTGTTTTATATTAAAACGCTGATTTAACAAGAGTAATATTGAACGTTAAAATATTAAATAATACAATTAAATGGGGGTCATTTCTACTTGAAACATAGCCAAGACGTATTTGAGAATAAGTATTATCTATAATTAATGGTAACTACAATAAATGGTAACTTTATATACAAATGCATTTGGTTTTCTTTTCACTATGAGAGTAAAATCAATATTTTTGAGAATACTTACAAAAATATTAAGTAAGTGATTACTATTTAGTATTTACAATTTCATATTTATATTAACAGCCTTGTTTGTGATGAATTTCTGGTTTGCAACCAGTCGATCCTTATAGTGAATATAATCAGTTGATTGTTGCCAGAAATATCTTTCCGAACTTGGAATTACAAGAATTAATAAAAAATTACTATCTGGAGCGATCGACGCTAGAATCATATAGTCAGGCGATAATTATCAACGCAATCACATTTATCGCTGATAACGAGTTTAGCTCGAGACGTTATCACAAAACATCAATAAACTTGTTTAAGTTCATTGCAAATTCCACTTGATCAAAGAGACGTGTCTTTCTCTAAAGGTTCTGAAAAAAAATTAAACGAAAACATGTGAACATTAAAAATGTTTAAAATATAGATCAAAATTAAAATTAATTACCTTTTTTGGATTCGCAGTCATTTCTTTGGCTCATGTAGGTGTCAATTCCTTCTAATAATTGATCGGATGTCGATCGAAATAAAGGAGTTACGTTTTCGTAAATAGATCCTCTGGATCCTTGAAGATCACTAACATTTAAACTCACATTGCTGGATCCAGAAGATGAGTCTTTCACTGATTTGTAGGTCACATAACCTTGACTGTTCGATTTTACTGAAAATTTATTAATATAGTGATAGATTATTGAGAATTTAGTAGACAAATGATTTATTATGTTCTTTAGAATTTAACTCACCGACACAGGTATCTAAAGATTTAGAATCGAGGGCACTTGTTGATTTGCTGTACCTCAAACCTGAAAATATATCATTATAAATAAACTATATAAGTCTTTTTTAAATAAAAATTAAAAATAATTACCATTGCTCATTGGATTTTCGAGAGTCGAAGATGTCGAGGTTTCGTACATTGCCTCCATCGAATCAGCCGATAGTGAAGGACTCTCTTTTCCCCCTAAAAAAAAAAAAAAAAAAAGTCAAAAAGAAATACAAAAATTGTAGATTCAGAATATCATTTTAGGTTTTCAAAAGCTGAATGTGAAATACAAATTTCTTAGCAACCAAAAGCTAAATGAAATATAAAGTTTTTACGGCTAGAGTTCTATCGAATCTCGCATACCTTGTAGACGACTCTCACTCAGCTGCATAAAAGAAATGAGTGTTACTGCTATAGTTTAACTATTAATTTTTTTTTCTTAAATTGTTTAAACTCATTTTTACAGAATTTACTAAAGATTTATTATAATATTAAATTTTGGAAAAACTTTACTTACAAGTATTATCTATACAATTGACCACGTCCCGATTTGAATTTGCTGAATCCTTTTTTTTCTTGTTGTTCTTATGAATAGGATCCACTGGAGGTGGTTTACCTAAAAATTAAAATGAAATATAATTTAAAAACATAAATTACAAAATATGATCATACAATAAAACAAATTTTACTTACAATTCTTAAGGAAGTAAGGATTTTTCAGAACCTGTCTTATACAGTTGTAAATATAAGCGTATTGGCTCTGAAAATTATTAACAAGATATTTTTTATTTTAAATTTTTAAAGTTTTTGATAATTAATTTGATCAATTCGAAATTTCCGCTCACCTCTCTTTGAACCATGTTAAGTCTATGTCTTCGAAGTCTATAAACTGTTCCGAACACATCCAATTTTCTATTATCTCTAATACTTTGCAAGAGCATATCAATTGCTATTAAAGTTCCAGTTCTTCCAATTCCGGCGCTGTAAAAATTTCAGAAATTTATAAAAAATAGAACAATAAAAAATAATTACCTTTTATTGATTATTTTAGTTTATTTTATACCTGCAGTGAATTACAACGAATCCTTTATTCGCAGTAATCTGCCGACGCATTATTTGACAGAAATTGATCATTGGGTCAAAATCCTCAGGAACATCGTGATCTGGCCAGTCTTTAAAATGCAGATGCATTATACTTCTCTTTTTCTCGTCCTAAAATGATTTTAATTAAATTTATGTTGATTTTCCCCTAAAAATTCATTCAAAATAAAATTTCAAAAATACCTACCTTTTGTAAAACTAAAGTCCTTTGCGTACAAGTACGGAAATCTAATTCACTCGTGCAGCGAATCGACATTTTTTCATAATTGAAAGTCTCTCGAATTATTGGAAAATACTGGTGACATTTTTCCTAAAATTTTATACAAAAAATTGTATTTATCTCATAATTTTGTCCTGGGAATTTAAAAATAGGTAGATTTCAAATTGAGTATGTAATATTACTCACTTTTCCTTTTTCGAAAAGTTGGGTCAACATCACGATTATTTTCACATCATACTGGTCAACCATTCTCCAAAAATCGTAGGTTGTTTCTTCCTTTGGCCCCTGGCAGGCAATGTATTCATCCTCACCCGTGTAGCCCTTTAAATTAATCTTTTTAAATCACATTCAAATTTAAAAATCATAAACAAATTTTAAAGAAAAAAGACTCACAGTAATGAAAGAAGCGTTGATATAATCCGAGTTGGGATCGTTGTCAATCACGTTCAATTTGACTCTTGAAAAGTCGTCTACAATCAAAATTAAATATTAATAAAAAATTCTATTAGTAAAATTCGGAATTTTATAACATAAAATAGCAAAAAAAAAATTACATGGCAGAATATCCGAATATCGATTTTTCTTCCTGTTGGCTTGGAGACAGGCAGCATTTGTCGGCATTTGAAGATCCAAACTCAAAGTTTGTAAGAGTTGAAATTCATTGCTGAGTTTTCCAGGATTATCAGCAAGTTGTTGACAGTGACTGATAAATTTTCTTCTCGTGAAAGGCGGCGGAACTGGAGAGCCAGGCATATCAGAATGCAAAAACCTTCTCAGAACTCTGAAAAATAAAATTAGTTATTATATTAATAGTTCTTTAAATTCAAATTTACAAAAGCTAGAATACAAATTTAAATAGTGGAACATTAAAATATAGATATTGTGGGAATTTGGAAAAGTGAATGAAAACATGAGACGGAGTTGATGAAGATGATCGATTGAACTGAGACGTCAAAGCAAGTAGGCGAAACGTGTCTGTAGTGAATTCAAAAATAATCGGTGGGATACGCACTTGGCGAGGAAAGTTAGAAGCGACTTTTGTTTCCGAAAATCGGAATTCATTTTTGAAGGGCGAAAAAAAACGTGATCGACGCACTTCTATCGATGGAATAATGGTAGCATTTTATAAACGCTATCTTTCAGCTATTCACCTTCGTCTCGCATGTTTAAAAATATCCATGTTAAAAATAAGCTTTTGAATTTAAGCAACACTGCTGAGGAAACCCAGGCGAACGAAGAACCAACACTTTGTCGCCTACTAGCTAATGTAACGCATACATTAAATGCGTATGAGTATGACACTTAATGCATTAGGATGGCCTTGCTTGCCTTGTACGTTTAACTCTACAGTATTCTTCTGACTCACAGGACAAATATTGATTATTTTCCGTAAGTGTGCACCTCACACACCTGAATTCACCTGAGAGAATCAAGATACTACCTCAGTTCTTTAATCTAATCGGTACAATTATTAGGTGCTCTATGAAACTCCCATTTTTGATTCTGAAGTTTAGAAACTGAAGTGTACCGTAGAATCACCTAACTTCGGACACTAGCCCGAATTTCATATACATATTCTTCGATCTGAACTATTTGTTTAAAATAAAACCAACTTTTTAGACAATTTGTGATTCTGGGTTCAGTTTTCGTTGCTTTTATATTATTTGATTATTTAAAAGCAAAAGAAATTGGATATCTGAAGTTAAGTGACTCTACTGCAGAATAATTCTTTTTCGGCGACAAAGGTCTTTTTTTAAATTTTTCTCTAATAAAATTTTTTAAAATCTACTTACGCTTGAAAGGAACACCTTCTCACAAGTAGCAATAGCGTTGTTAAAATTCCTAGTATCATGATGCCGAAAACGATGCCAATTATTATTGGAACGTTCATCTCTGCATCTGTATGAAAAAAGAAAATTTATAAATCTATTACAATTGCGAAATTCGAACTGTAAAATGCTCTAAAAATAGAGAAACAACAGGGAACTTTTACTAATAAATATTCAATTTGGAAGGCTTTACATTTTTTTTTAAATTAATAATTTAAAATTTTAAAGCAATTTTTAAATTAAATCTTTTATGAGATTCTAAAGTTGGTTAAAAATTGGAGAATCATGAAATTCAAATAAATTATACTAACTGGTTTTGACTGTGAAAGCAGGTGAATCAGCATAACCGCCATTAGTGAAAGCCCTCATTCTCACATGGTACAAAGTTCCTGGTTTTAAAGGACCATTGCAATAAAGTCTGGAATCTGTATTCGCAGACAATTCTTTGCAATCTATATCTTCTCCCAGAATAAATTTTATTGCTTTCATGTGTCCGTAATCAACAGCTGTTAAAAAATATTTTAATTATTAATAAAAATATCAAAGTTACTAGAGAATTTGAATGAAAATGTTTTAATGTTTTAAGATGAACCTTACGATGAGGATCCCAATTTGGGTTCGTAGCTTGATAAGGAATTTTAAAATCCTTTAGCTTCGCTTCTTGCCAACAAGAAACATTTAGCCAAGGTTCACTCGTAAATTTATGCCTTGTACTTGTTGCTTTATTGTATCCAATTTGCGATACCATTATCGCATACTGTATAATATTTCCATTCGTTACGTTAAAAAGTGGCAACAAAATAGTAGCAGAAGTCGTGGTCCTTTTCGCTTTTTGAGGATCTATTGTAATCAGTTTCACGTATTCAACGTCTGGTTGTGCTGGAACTAAAATATTATTTATTTATTTATTTGGACGTATATTCTGATAATTTTATAGAAAACAAAAAATAATATGAAATTTGTACTAACTTCCTGCTGGATATTCAACTTCATATTGACGAATAGCTCCCAATTCCGTAACGTTTTTTATTTTAGCAGCCACTACGAAAGTGTACTTATATGAAGGCCGAAGTTCTCCCAAGTTGAGCATGTAGATATCATTTTTATTCACGTTCGTAATTTTCACTATTTTGAAGTAATTGTGGTCCTCAAAATTTTCTCTCGTCCCATGATAGGAAACGTTGAATAATTCGACTTCTCCATTTGAAGAACAAGGCAGTTTCCACTCTAAAACTGTGTTTAAAACGTTCGCATCGTTTTTACTAATATCATTCTTGTAACTAAAATTCGTCACCGCATCAGGTACTAGAATTGAAAAAATGTAGTGATTTAATTAATCAAATTTAATACAAATAATAGAAATAATAATAATAGAAATTTTTCCTTGAGTAAAACTTACATCCGATTTCACTCACAAAATAAACAGGCTCGCTATAATTTCCCCAACCTGCTCCAGTTTTTGCCCTGATTTGTGCAGTATAATTTGAAAAAGGAGATCCTTTTTCGTAAGTGTAATTCAGTAAGGAGCCGTTGATTGAAGTGACATTATTTTTTGCTATCACGCCACAGTCATCAGGAATTGGGAATAGTGGTTCCCAGGAAAGAGAAATTTCGAAAGAGCTGATTTTTCCTGGTAAGCACTTTGGATTGATCCAATTAAAAGTGTATTTGGAATCCGTGACGTTCGTTATGATGAGTTCAGGAGCAGGAGGCACTTTAAAAAGAAGGAAAATTATTATTATTAGACAAAAATTACAAATACTTCGAATTTCAATTTATATAGTTTAAAAATATAATTTAAAATTCATTATAGAACAGAATTTAAAATTGCTGAATAGAGAATATTAAATGTTTTAATTAATATTTTACCATCTTCCAAAGTCAAGACGTTGACAATTTTGCTTTCCTCACTTTCCTCATCCTCCCCATTGATATCGGTGATCGTTTTTGCAAAGCAATCATAATTTGTATTAGGACTCAGATTTGTAACATTTACATTTACATTGTGATTAAAATTTTCATCGATCGTGACCTCAGATGAGACTGCAGTCCCATTCTTACGTTCACATCCTTCAATATCAGAGTCAGAATAGTTGCAGGTGGTAATAATTCTTTTTACAGTACAATTGTTTTCGTTTCCAATATTCCAGAAAAGTGTTACCGAATCTTTTGTCAGAATTGGCTTTTTCGTTTTTATTATCTTGGGGTCCTCCGCAACTAAAGTTAGAAACAAAGATTTGAGTTTAGACTTTAAATTCAATTTACATAAAATAAAAAGATTCCCGTAAATTTAAAAATTGAACGAACCACTTGGTAATGTAAAATTACTACAGATTTGTTCGATATCACTGTTTGTATTATCAAAACCGACTGTATTAATTTTTATAGTATACGCAGTGCATGGAAATAATTGATTAAAAATTATTTTTGTTTCATTTGATCGTGTGTTGTTAGTTATAAGTTTTGCAGGAGCTCCTGCAGGGACTTCAGTATCCAAAATAACATGATAATGTTTAATACAAGTGGTTCCTTTCTCTGGGGGGTCCCAAAAAATGCTTAATGATTTTTCTTTTTCCGGTGTAGTCCATATTTTCGTCGGTTTTCCAGGTTCTAAACAATGTTCAAAGTTAAAATTAAAAATTCTCAAGGAAAATACAATATTAAAAAATGATAATAACCACTTACCCAAGAACTCTGTCTTTACTGTTATATTATTTTCCTTGGACAGAATTTTATTTTCACCGACAGCATATACTACAAATTTGTATTCTGTGCAAGGATCAAGTTCTTTTACCAAATGAAAAGTTTCAATCGTATTTATGGTACTAATGCTATTATTTCTGTTGAAAACTTCAATAAAATATTTAGTTACACATTCGGTGTTTTCTATCGGTGGACTCCATGAAATATTGACTGTGTTTGTTGTAACTTCTGCAGTTAAATTTTGCACTTCCCCAGGAACTAAAAATTAAAAGAAATTTTATTGACGATTATATTTTTAATTTACGACTTTTAATTCACTTCTTTTACTTACCAGAAGACATAGTTGAACTATTTAGAATCTTCTCCTTATTTTTATTATTCAAATCATTCTCAGTTTCCTCGTCATCCTTAATTCCTTTAGTAATCTTTATTATGTAATTCGAGCACGGTTTTAAATTAGTGATGGTGTACGTCGTGAGATTTGATACATTTAATCCAGTATCTGAAAAGTTTTCAGTGTACCATTCAATTTGATATGGGGGGACGAAAAAACTTTTAACAATCCAAGAAACTGTGATGGAATTTAGACTGCTATTAATTACTCTTACATTCTCTATGCTAATTTTATCATCTGAAACAAATTCAAAAATTAATTTAAGAATTAATTCAAATACTAAGTGTAAGAAGAAAATTCATTTCTGGAAACTTACCATTTGAATCTTCCAATTCACCTGGTTCTATAGTGGTATGAACTTCATTAACTATAGTCGTGGATTCAATTTTTTCCGAGACATCAATTTTGCTCGATTGAATTTCATTTTTAGCTTTCGCATATACTGTATTTTCACCCAAAGTCAGTTCTGTAGATTCTTTTGTCTGAAGGGAAATTTTTTTCCAGTCGGTGTAATTAAAATTCTTTAATTCCAAATTTATTCCTAGTCCACTTCCATTTTCGGAATCAAGAAATTGCAAATTTTCGGTGTCTGGATCTCCATCCCCAAAAACGTAGTAAATTCGAAGCACGTACAAAAGTACTTGCAGCCTTTTCCGTGGAATCATTTTTCAATGTTAAGTCCTGAAATTTAAATGGATTGTTTGTCAAAGTTTGAAAAATTTGCTACAAATTTTGTAATTTATAGATAATTATAAAATGAAACAAGTGTGTGGAATTCTAATACTATGAGTATTATTATCATTGGTATAGCGTGTAATCCGACGGTCAATTTGTTACTTTGAACAGCATTTAATCAATCTTATCACTGTTTAATGTAAATTGCCAGTATGTGTCACTCGGAAACAATTTTTCGTTTTTTTAGGAAATTTAATTTTACAATAATATGGAGGAATTAAATGATATTATCAAAACTTAATTTTGTAAAGAATTGCGATCAATTAGTAAATACAATTGATCATCAGGATATCTTCTGTCAATATTACTAAAAATATTTTTTTTTTGATACGATTAAATCTAATTACTAATCGATTTGAGATCATTACGGAAAAAAATAATGGGTGAGAAAAAAATCCAGATTTTTACCTAAGACAAATTTTCCAGATTGAACAAGTTATTAATCTGGTAAACAATTTTCTTTTAATAAGTATGGTTCAAGAAATTTCTTTAATATTAATACCTTGAGAAATCTGTGTCTCTTAATCACCCATTTAGAATTGCATCGATAGTAGTTTATCAAACTGGTATCTACAGAATCTTATACATGTGTGATTTTTATCATGTTTGTTCTCATAGGAAAACTCATTATGAGAATTGATTTTACTAAAGAACTTAATTTTATAATAATTGATTGAAAAAAAAGAATAATTTATTTTTTAAAGAAAATATATTCTTTTATCTTAGAATAAAAATGTTTTTAAATTTATTTTTTAGAACTTACGACGGAATTTTAAGAAGTATTAAATGATCCAAAATATTCCTTATAAAAAACATCCTCCACATAACAAAATTTTATTTTGTATAGATCGTTTTTACGATCCCTCACTTGGCACTAATTTTATAAAAAATTAAATTTAAGTGAATTTTTGAATAGCAATATTTATATTGTATTTAGTTTTAAATAGAGGCGAAAATTATTTTGAGAAATTAGACAAAGAACAGGGTTCGGAACTTTCGATAACCAGTGTCCAACACTTACTGGAACTTCCTGTCATGTTGTCCTCCCGCCTAGTTGTTCTGATATCAGAGATAACGTGAAAGTCCACTCGGTTGCACTCTTCACAACACTTTATTAATTACTCTCGTGCTTATGTTACACCCACGTATTTATGAAATTTCTTTTTTTTTTCCAAACTCAATACTTTTTTAAGTTACCAACATTTTTTCATTATTTTACTTTATTTTAATTTTCCAGGATTCGATTATCTGTGGCTTAAACTAATTTTAGTTCAAAATATTTATTTCAATATTTAGAGTTGATATTGCTTGATAAGCCTCAATAATATAAAATATCTCTAAATTTTTAATTACCATCATCTAATTGAATCTTTGTTGTAATTAAAAATTAAAATGAAGTAAATAAAGTAATAAAAGACTTATACTTCATTTGAAGTGCTCAGTTTTTCTTAATTTTCTGATTTGCATACCTGTTGCTCCTGAAGCAAAGAAGATCTGACGCTTGGCGTCCTCCTCCACTTTCTAATTCTTCTCCCTGAACCATGAAAAAAAATGTTCACCACTTTTGATGAACATCCACTAAAACAAAATCAACAATTCAATCACTTTGCCTTATAAAATAAAATAAATAAGTTCTTTTATCGAAGAAAAAATTAATAAAATATAATTTATCTTAAGTACTAGAGTTTAGCCGCGCTTGTTCGTTTTAGAACTGCTGACAGAGCAGAATACGCGAGTCCATGTGCTTCTTGAAAGGAAAAGAAGATATCTGTGGGACTACCGACTACCCCCACAAAGAAGACTCCTAAATAGCATGTCTATGGTGGCAGGCTTAGGCCCCTGGACCCTTCAATACATTCAAAAAGCACTTGCGTTTTCACACATAAACACACGCTTTAAAATCAGGGCCCTTTGGGTCTCCGGTTCAGCCCTCAGGGCTCTAACCATGGGGGTTCAAATTCAAAACAACCAATCTTGTATTCATGGACACCTGCTTTTTTCCATCTCTTTAAGTGCGCTTATAGTTTTGGAAATCCGCGGAAAAAAATTATTTTAGACTATTCAAATTAAAATAATTTGATTATATTATTTTTACGTTTTTGTACCCTTTTATTATTTAAAATATTTATTTACAAAGCTGAAATTTTTTTAGTTTTTATTTAGGTTTTAATAAATATAATTATTGGATTATATCAGGTCTTTAGGATTATCAAGATTCAATTAAGTATTTATTTTAATATTTTAGAGGCTCTTAAAAGAATTGCTCGATTAAAAATTCTCTTTTGTATTGATATTTGAGAAACCTAATTTTAGAAGCTTTTCAATTTAAATGATTTCTATGTCCTGAAACCCTATTTTTGAGTGTGTAAACGAGAAGCCGCATCTGGTTCCTTCCGACGCCCGGATCTTAAAAGAAACAAAAATCTTCACATCTGGCGACAGCGTGTGATGTTTGCTTTCTCATCGGTTCCTCGTTCAATTTCACACTGTGTAAAATACATAAACACATGTCTGCAAAAAGCCGCAAAACTTGCATCCTTTTCCGCTTCGTAAGAAATGTAACTACTAAATTAACATTTTTGAAGAAAGTTCTTAAAATAAAAGTAAACGTCTCTTTGAATGTCTATTTAATTATTATTTTGATAAAATCGAAATACTATTTTATATAACTGAAATAAGATGAACTAAAGAATAGGAAGTGAGGAAAAAAATTAATAAGTAAAAAGAAGCATGAAAATTTGGCGACAATGTTTGCTTTTATTTTTAGAAAACATTGTCCTGTGTTGGTGTTAAATAACAAAATTAGTACAGTCTTTGTGGTGGACCCATAGAAGACTTGATGTGAAGAGATCGCACGTTCTGCCAGTGTTTCTTCAACAGAGACACCAAGAAATTGATTGATAGATGCACGTTCTGTACCAATTCATCTGGAGTCATCTCAACGTGTCCAACAGCCACCGACAAACACAAAACCTAAACAAAAAGGGAGATCGAAATTACTCAACATTTATTTTATAGAATTCTTGCGAGTGAAGTAATAATAAATATAAATTCTAAGGAACATTGAAATTATTGAAAGTATCAAGAATTATTAATTATTTATAATTTGAAATCAGTTGAAATAAAAACCCACCTTCTTCATTTGGAACTTGATCGTTGCCTTAACTTCGTCAATTTTGGCAATCATAGACTCCTGGTGGGAGAGAAGACCAGGGAATTTACCGGCTTTGTTCAAACCTGGACCCAAGAGACGAGGAATCTGCTTAATGAGAGATTCACTGGCGAGGAAGGCATCGAATTTCTTTGCTGTAATTAAAAAAAAAGTCTTAATACATGTCAGAATTTAGAAATGAAATGAAATAAATAATAAAATTGTTTCAAAACGGATTGAGGGTCAAAGCGATTTAGCGCAACGTCCACACCTAGAAATGAAATTAATCTCCTTCCGCTGACGACCTTCACTGCAATTTTGGTGCAACAGTGCAGGTGCTTTTGGGAAGGTAATTTAAAAACTTTTTATATTCAATAAATCACAAGAAAAGAATAATTTACGAAAAATTATTTCTTCTACATTCATTTTAAATTTAAATTCAAATTTGATAAATTCTTACCAAGCTTCTTAACAAGCTTCTTATTCTTGTTCAGCTTTTTCAAAGCCTCAGCGTCCATGAAAGGAACATTGTTGGCCTTGGCTTCGTCACAATGCTGTTGATCTCCCAAAATGCAAACTTGCATTTTTGGTCGGGGAATATTCTTTAGCCTGTGTTCAATAATTAAATTGATTAGCTAAAAAAATAATCCTATGCTGAAATTTTTCGAATTTTCCCTGAACAAAGTTGATTCTCAAAAATACTAATTTTAAACTCGAATCTATAAATAATTTAATCTTTCAGTAATTTATTAGAGTTGTGAAAATATTCTCAGAATTAAAATTTACAACACAGATGATTCTGTTAATACATGCTGATACCATCATTGAACATCTCACAACGTAAACTTCCCAAAAATGAAATTAACATTATTTTACTCAAATAACTTACCGCCAGGATCACGTGGAACGTGAACCTGATTTTTTTTTAAATAGCGGTATAAAACCTCCCCAATTTATTTAAGACCCTGGGTACAGGTCCGCCGGGCATCCCCGGCTTCCTGACGAAGCTAGAGGCATCCTTTTCGGATAATAGTACCAGGAAAGCAATAAAATATAATGCATTTTTCAAATACAGTTTTTTTCAACAGGGAAATTTCAGGTTTTAGTTTCAGTTTTGAGTAAAATTTAAACCGAAAAGAAGCCTCTAAGTCAGGTAAAAACGTACTTGACGGTGCCTGAGAAACGCTTGTCCTTCTGTGGATCGTAGTTCTTCAAACCAATCTGGAGTTCCACCGTCTCCACGAACTTCCTTTTCTTCTCTTGGGAGTTCTGAATGACTCCATTCACACACTCATAAAGAGTATCACGAGATACTTTCGACCTGAAACGTTAAAATACAAGTTTTTAGTTCAGAAATTATCTTACTTACAATATAAAAAAGAATTAAGGATGATTTTATGAATTGAAAATGTTTCAACATGGATTGAGGGTCAAAGCGATTTAGCGCGATGTCCACACCTAATGATGAAATTAATCTCCTTCCGCTGACGACCTTCACTGCAATTTTGGTGCAACAGTGCAGGTGCTTTTGGGAAGGTAATTTAAAATATAATTTTACACAAATGATTTTACTGTAGGTCTTAAAATTTTCACAAAAATTGGAATTTCATTTCACATTTCTTATTCATCAATTAAATCAATTAAATAAATTAAATCTCTGACAAAATTTCAACTTAAAAATTGGAGGAAAGAAACTGCCCTAAAAATGTTCGAAATTATTTTTAAAATAAAAATACATTAACCGAATGAAATAAAGAATTATTAAGAAGCCCTTTATGTAATTTTCTAGCAATTAAATAAAAATAAGTAGGAAAGAAATCAAAATTCGGAATAAAAACCGCAACATGTGCAGTCCTAACCTAAAAAATGACAAAAAAATGTTTTACATCAAAAAAATAATGGAAGTGAAAAGTACATCTTGAAATTAATAATACCATTTGCGTCAGGATTTTAATTAACAAAATAGGATGTTTTTAAAATAAAAGGATTAATACTCACGTCATCGTAGCCTAGAAAACGAAGTTACGAAGAAAAACCAATCACCCCGAACAACAGCTTAAACCGAAAAGAGCAGAAATAGGAAATGGCGGGCGGAAGATATGTAAAGT
>JAUEJJ010000038.1:2840898-2865999 GCA_032164275.1 Synergus coniferae
AAAACCAATCACCCCGAACAACAGCTTAAACCGAAAAGAGCAGAAATAGGAAATGGCGGGCGGAAGATATGTAAAGTATGTTGTTCTGGAAACAACCGCAGTGGCGCGTCCATCGCCAGAGGCGGGAATTTAAATTCCGATTTAAAAAAGTGATAGTTACAAGAATAATTATTAAGTTATTAATAAATATTAATCGAAATCATTTATTAAAAGATAAAACACTATAAATAAATGGATATTGGATTATATTTTAATCTATTTTGTATATTATAGTAAAAAAAAGTCCTTAATGTTATACAAATTAATTTTTAATCTGTTTTAACAATTAAAACAATGTATTACTATTAAGTATTAAAGGGGTATATAAGCAGTTTAAACCACAATTTATATAAAAACGTAAAAAATATAATTTATATTGAAAATTCCCAGAGTCAAAATATAATATCTTTGCCAGCTAGAGTACAGAAAATTAGCTAAGAGCTCACTCAGGACCTACGGAATTTTGTCGTTTACGTTTGACAGATGTGAGATCATGTGACTCATGTGAGATGCAGCAACTGGCAGCAACTTTTTGAATGTCAAATCAAATGAAATCAAAACATGTCCGAAATGATAACATTAAGGGGCGTAATTTTACCCTTTGTTTCTACAAATCTGTGATAAAATACAATTTTTAATTGATCAAATAAAGATTTTAGTGAACAATACAGTGTACAAAATGTGTGAAAGTTTAAAAAAAGAAATAGAGGAAATTCTAACCTATAAAATCTCTGATTTTGCAATGATTTCTTGAAATCTATTGAAACTTTTATCAAACAACAATGTGTTTTTAAAAAGGTGAAGATTATTTATGTAATTGAAAATGTCGCCGGCATTATTAGATAATGAGGAAAGATGCCTGGGTGGTATGACCTTTTTTGCACAAAGTCATCCGGTGGAACTTTGTGGCAGTAATGGACTTCCCTTGACTCCAAATTCTATTACAATTTATGGAAAATCGCAGTTTTTGAAAACAATTCATCATAAACATTTGTCGACGTATCTTGACATCATTAGAAGCAAGCATGGTATTTATTTTTTATTTTCTACTTATTTTAGAGTACTATTCAATTTTATTAATTTTAAAGCATTAAAGCATTACTTACAATACTTTCTAAATTTTCAGAAAGAATAGTCGTGGTTGCAGAATGTAGTGGAGAACCACTAAGAAATAAAGAAAATTTATCCCTGGACAATATTATTAAAATTGCATATCAATGCATTCTTGGTTTGCAACATATGAATAACCTGGGATTAGTTCACAGACACTTGAGTCCAGATAATATTTTGATTAATAAAGCTGGAGACGTACAATTGTATAATTATGGGTTATATTACATGACTGATGCTGGAAAAAACGTCTCCTTTCCTATTGGGTATTAAACTTTTTTAATGTAAAACTAAGATTCAATTCAAACTAAAATTCTTGCGATTAAAAGATACAAAATTTATCCATTTTTAAATTTAGATATCCAAAATACACAGCACCAGAAGTATTTTTGGGAACTGGTCTCAGTGGAATGAAAGTAGATACCTGGTCTCTGGGAATGATAATCGCAGAACGTTTACTAAGACAAACATTATGGCCAGGAGTAAAACTTCCTCAATGTTTGCGCAAAATTTTGAGTCTCATTCATTGTAAAACGAGTATTTTCGAAAGATTAGCAAGAGAAAATAATTGTTTCGAAACATACACGGTAATAGTTATAAAATTATTAAATACTGTTATTAATAATAAGAAAGTTCAATTTTATAGAAGAAAATAATCTTATTTTGTGTTAACAGGCACTTCCTGAGAAAGTAAAAGAATTCGTGGAAGGTTGTCTTCAAATTCGTCCATCTGCACGTAAAATGCCTGAAGAACTTTTGAAATTCTCTTTGTTTGAAGAACTATTGGTAAGCGATAAGAGAATTGAGGAAGAAAATGCTTACAGTAAAGTGATTGTGAGGAAAATGGATGAGTTGTATTATTTGTGGCAACTTGCTGGTGGTGATATTACTGTCGAATTAAAAAAACAAGGACTCATTCGATCTAGACCTCCGATTCTTTCCATTCCGAAGTACATTATATGTTAATTGAATATAATTAATTAGGAATATTTCATTTTATAATGTGGAATTTAATTCTAAATTAAAAATTTCAGCTTGGTGATATTATTAGGGCAGATGTTTGGAAGAAGAGACACTGCTGGATTGTTGGACCTTCGAGTAGTAAAAGTTCCACTCGATACTTTGAGACAAAGATTATCTCATATTTCGTTCATAGCTAATTATCCGAGATTAACGAATCAGTAAGTTATTCATTAACTTATCAAAGTGAAATTATTGAACCAAGTTTTAACAATTTTTCAATAATTTGCAATGTTTAGAATGCATGTTCAGGCCCAAGATGATTTGACCGATCCAGCCTCACAACTGCCCTTAATTATCAGGGAAAGAGACACTGAATACCAATTTTACAGAATCGTTCTATACGACAGATTATTACAGGTAAACTATCTATAAATGAATATTTTATTTGGAAAAATGATATATTTTGTAATGCAAATTTCTAACAAGAGCAAAACATTAAAACTTAAATTTTTCTTTTAAGATTTATCCAATAACGAGAAATGCAATAATTAGGGAAGCACATAAAGATATTCCTCCCCCACTTAGAGGAGCAATCTGGGCTGCATTGCTAGGAGTAACAGGAGATCTTAAAAAAAAGTATGATATGATTGATAAAGAAACGCCAACTCATACAGATCGTCAGGTAATTTAAAAAAAGTTGACACCAATCACGCAAAGAAATAAGGAAATTAAATTTTTATTAATTCAATTCATCAAAACTATTAGATCGAAGTTGATATTCCAAGATGCCATCAATACAGCGAATTACTTTCTTCTGGTGCTGGTCACGAAAGATTGCAACGATTATTAAAAGCTTGGGTTCGAGATAATCCGCATTATGTTTATTGGCAGGGACTCGATTCTCTTACAGCGCCTTTCCTTTATCTTAATTTTAATGACGAAGGTATACTAAAATTAAATTTCCATTAAACTAATTTAAAAGAAAATGTCTAACTTATATCTCAATTAATTTCAGCACGAGCCTACGCTTGCCTCTCAGCCTTTATTCCAAAATATCTTCACAAATTCTTTTTAAAAGACAATTCGCTCGTGATTCAAGAATATCTCGGAAAGTTTTCTCAAGTCATAGCTTTCCACGATCCGCAATTAGCAAATCACTTAAAGTCGATACTCTTTGTCCCAGAATTGTTTGCTATTCCATGGTTTCTCACGATGTTCTCACGTAAGGTTTTAATCTAAAAACATAAAAACGAAACTAATTTTTAGTTATTCTTTCTTATATACGATTTACTTTAATTGTAGACGTATTTCCTCTTCACAAAATTTTACACCTGTGGGATAAACTTTTACTAGGAGATTCGTCATTTCCTCTCTTCGTGGGACTCGCAATTCTCAGGCAATTAAGAGATTCTCTTCTAACTTCAGGCTTCAATGAATGTATTTTATTATTCTCTGATTTGCCTGAAATTGATATCGAATTGTGTGTAAAGGATTCAATGACTATGTACCAGAGAACGCCGTCCAGTATCACTTACAGAAAACATCAATTCGACCAAACAACGGTAAGAGATAGAAAAGAATAATATTTTTCGATTAATCAATTAATTCCGCTTTTTGAAATTAGGCTGTGAATTGGAACGAACCCGAACCAGGAACTGAAAGAATACCAAGAATTAGCGTAGACGATTTTTTGAAACTACTGGATGAAACTCCTAATAAATTAATTATTGTCGATATCCGTAGCAAAACTCAGTAAGAAAATTACTTATTTACTTTGTTTCTAAAAAAAAAATGTTTAAAAAACTTCAAAAATAAATTTTGTTTGTAGATTTGAAAGAGGATCTGTAATGGGAAGTATCAATATTCCATTCACAATCGTTCAGCTTTCGCAAACGAATTTAGAAACCTTAGGACCACAAGCGAAACCTCTCGCAGAAAATAAAGACTCTATCGTTGTAATAATTAGTCCCAACGATCAAAACAATGCTCTCGTAAGTGATTTTACCTACTAATTTTACTCTCCTCTAATTTACCTATTCAGGTCCTAACAGATTTCATCCAACAATTTTTTTTCAGTTTGCTGATTTTCTTATAAGCTGCGAAGTTCCTGGGATTTGTTCCCTTCAAGGTGGAATTTACGCTCTCAGATCAAAATCTCCTAATATTTTAATCTCAGCACGCTGAATTTAGTTTTTTTTTTTTTAATTATATAATTAATGTATATAGAAAATATTTATAGAATGTGTAGATAAATAACTGTAAATTAGATTTATATATTTGATAAATATATTTATAATCATCTATAAATGTGATTTTTAATAAAAATGAAATTTAATACAAAAAAATATTCTTTATCGATTTAAAACTTTAATCTTTGTGTTTGTTGAATTCTATTTCTCGCGTTACCAAGGCAACAGAATCAAAACATTGTGCAAGAATTTCTATAGTATAGTTGATAGTGGCTTCAAATCTAAAACCGTCAACCATATCCTGATGAAAATAAAAATCTTCACACCATGGAATCGAATCTTTCACCCGATTTTCGAAAATGGATAAGAAAATGCCTATCAGAAGAATTCAAGGAAACGATCGAGAAGAATTTGGACAAGGATCGAAATTCAATCGAAGTAGCTCAAAAAATCATCGACTCCAAGGAGATGACGGATCTTTTAAAATTTATAAAAACGACCCTAAGCGAACAAAAATCTCGACCTGGATCAGCATTTTCAAATTCGAGACCTGATACTTCATTTTCCTGTGTCAGTGATTTTTCCGGAGATGAATGGCTTTCCCTAAAAGGCAGTACTGATCGCTACAGTCTCTTTGTAGAAAAAATAGATCTGAATAGACCAGTTCATGTTCGTTTAGCTGGATATGAAGCCCTTTTAAAAAGTGAACTAACCGGGATTTTCAGTATGAGATCCTGGGACGTTTTCTTAAAAACTTTAAGAGATGGAATTGGGGATGAAAGTCGTCCAGTTTTTGAAGCGAGTTTACAACTTCATGCGAAACTTCTCAGTTCTCAACAACCTTTTGAAATATATGTGAACTTGATGACTGCTTTTAATGAACAATATCAGTCTAGGAAAATTCACGACGTTTTGCCAACTCTAATTTCCGGAGTGAATTTTAAAATCTTCCTACATGAAAAATTAATTAGGATTATGCATTTGATTCTTCGGCATCAGGAAGAAGTTCTAAAAGGAATTAGAAGTGTTGACAAGAATTTGGACGAGATGATTGAACAGTTTGTGGTATTTCTCAGTTTCAGCAATTTTGCAAGTCCAGTTCAGGTAGAAATTTAATTTACAGAAAGTAAATAAACAAATAGTCAATTATATTAATCCCTAATAAAATTTTCAGGTCAAGACCCTAAACGCATTGAATATTCTTTCAATCCTGGAACCAGAGGCCTCCTGGAGTGGAAAATGGGTCCACAGTCTCGTGACCAGAAAGTCTTTCTGCAACGCCTTATCAAAATCTCCTTCGCTTCTGCAAACCATAATTCAAATATCAATAAAGGGATTGGTAGATCCACCATCCACGGTTTCATTATCAGTTTCTGATGAGCCAGGAGAAGTTTTCATATCCGGAGAAACAGTTGAAACGATGACTTATCTTCATTCTCTGTCTCTTCTAACTCAAATTTCGAGTTATTCAACAGGTCGTCTTTTGCTTTCAGAAACCCAAGTAGAGAATCCTTTCCAAATAACAGATTTTATAATATCTTTGTTAACTTCTCTCAATAATCTCGCCTCCTCAGAAACATTTAGGAAAAATGTGATTTATGAAGTTTCAAGAAAAGCCCTTCGATATATTCTTTATAAACCTTCGATTCTCTATGATGCGAGATTTTATCATATAGCATTTAATCCTCTCATGAATTCTGGAAAGAAAAACATTTATCCTCACACCCTGGATGTAACAATGCATATGTTGGATACTGCTGATGGTAAAATTTTCATGGGATCAGCAAATCGATTAGGCTCTGCTGGTTCTGAAAAAATGAATACCAACTATCCCGCTGTTGCTATTCTGGAACACACATCAGATTTATTGAAGCAGCCTTTGTCTGTGATGAATATAGAAATTGTTGGTGATCTCTTGAGATATATTGGAAGACTTCTGAGGATTTATGATGTTTATGAACTCACCCAAGAGACGATGGACACCAAATTCTATCCAGCAATTGCTTATTTTTATGAGAAGCTGGACAAATATGCTTTAGAAAATGAGAATAAGACTCAATTCTTGAACAGGTAGAATTTTTTAAATTCAATCTTCTGAAGTTTGAAAATTCTAATCCTACACATTAAAGTCTTGTTTTTTCAGTGCAGCAAAAGACATGTTGTTGAAGCTTGTTTCCATGCCTCTGGGTTTGCAACTTCTTTCTAGAGAACCAATCATTTTTGAAGAATTAATAAGAGGTTCGATAGAACCTCTTCGTGCTTGCTGGAGTTCCTGCGATCTCGCTTCTTTCATTACCACCAGTGCAAACTTTTCCCTTGGAGTGAAAATTCTTTCGAATTTGGCTCCACACGTTCTTTCGACTTTGATAACAGAACTCTGCAAAATCTTAGAAGATCCTGAAAGGTTTCATGATCCGGGGGATGATAAAGATGTGGAGATATTTCTTCATGTGCTGGCTCTATTTTCTCTAAACACCAAATGTGAGATATTAAATTTACATCTTTAAAAGTTTAAAAGTTTTCCAATTTGAAAATGTACAGAATTCATCCTCACTTTACTTCTTTCGGCCCTGTACATAAGATACAAGATTATATAATAATACATTAATACATATTTCTGAAAATCAAATTTCTAAATTTTTCTCAGGTTTTATAGCTTTCATGACCAACTCGGAGGAAAAACCAGAGGACGAAAACACTTACCCTCTAAATTTAAACGAACTCTTCCAACATTCTATCAATTCCGACTCTCAGTATCATTACCTGAGTCTTCTTGCTCTAAGGACCATGATCTGGAATCTTGATATCTTCATTTATTTATCGAACTCTTTAAATATGGAGGTACTTCAACATTTTTAATCAATTTTTTTTATATCTAATCTTAGTTAATAATTTAAAGACACAAATATTTCTTCTCTTCATCGACAGGAGGAACTTCTAAAACTTCAAGAACTGTGCCTCATTGAAGTTGAAGAAGACAATTCAAATTTAGAAGAACAAGAAAATTACATAGTTGACGAGTGTAGTTTACTTCGTCATCGAATTTTATTAGATTCTTATTACGTGAGACACAAACGTTTCGAATATATCGTAAAAGCCGAAGACTGTCTTCTATTTTCAAGAATTCCTCCACCCCAGGGACCGGAAGAAGGATTTCGTCCAGTTTCTCCTTCAGAATCGGAATTGGAATATTTTTTGCAAGAAAGTATTCCTGGTTTGAGAGACAGTGGATGGGTCTCTCAAGCTAGAAAAGCTTTTAAAAATTCTGAAGGACCAACTAAGGTAGAAGTTTAATTGGGAAATTTTCAAATTCGAAGATATTGATTATAATTAAAAATTTGCATTCCAGAGTTGCGTAATTTTAAATTTACTAGACCAAATGCAAAAAGCAATTCCAACAGTGGAGTGGGTAGATCATTTTACATGGGAAACAAACGATTACAAAGAAGATTACTGGCTACAAGAAGATTTTAAAGGAATCGATTTAGTTCTCCGTTACGCTGAATTAAATGGATTTGTACAAAATGTAGAAGAAGCTAAAGAAAATTTAAAAGTCTTCATTGAATCTGCACACGGATTTATAAAATATGAAAAACCTTTTAAATTTGAAGGGTTCGATTGGTTTCTAGTAACGATCTTCATTATTTGCAACTGTGATTTGGAGAAGTAAGTTTACTTCAATATTTAAAATAATTTAATAAATTGCCTCAGTTGGCCGCGAATTTCCCCCGGAATAACGAATTAATAATTTATTTTCAAGCGAGTTTTTTTTACGAAAAAGAAAACTCCATTTGAAAATAAAAATAAATTCACTATTGCTTTTAAAGACGGAGAAAACTCTAGCTAACCAATAATCATCATCGGCCTGTCTCAGGTTGAAAACTTCGTCTGCATAAACCCAATTTTTTGTTAGGATTTAGAGTTTTCTTTCATCATTGACCATATATCAAATTAAAAAAATAATTTTATATTTTTTATTATGAAATTGCAGATCTAAAACTTTTGTGATGCAAGTTGTTCGTTTTCCATCTGCAATTTTTATGTGGCCAGCCCTGGCTGAAGTTGTAGATCAAAGCAATGAAGAAGAAGCAACCACGAGGTTGATGCTTTCTCATCTTTTGGAATCTGTCGTGACCAAGGAATTTCCAACAATAAAATATGCGTTGAGGGTGAATTAAAATTTAAAACTATAATAGATCAAGTTTTCACGTCAGATTCTCAAAAATACCATTTTTAACAATAGAATTACCTTACCTAATAGAAATTAAATTTTTAGAATAAATGCGGAGTCGATTGGTGGATGATATGCGATAGACTAACTTCCCAATCTTTCTGGGGAATTCTTCCCTGGGATGAAATCATCCATTTCTTCTCAATTTGTATTCTCTATCCTCCAGATTATATAATTTACTATTGTGTTTCGTTACTGAATCACTGCCAGAACGACTTTATGCAAAGCACGATGAATGGAAAAGTGTGGCCGGAATTCATGGTACGTATAATTGAAAAATGACAATGCGAAGGAGCATAAGTGCCCTGTGTCTTAATTTTCTCAGTATGTGGTGTCTGTCACTTATAACTTTTTGCATTGCCATCCTTCAATTACTATTTAAGTGTTCGAAATCTGTCGTTTAATACTCAAGAACCTATGTACAAAAAAGAAATCGCTTAGATTCTAGAAGACTACCGTTGTCATAGTCAAATTGGATACATGGACAGATTGGGTAAACGATACAGCGGCAAACTTCTTCCCATCCTTTCTCAAAGGAAACTAAACTTTCCAGAGCCGGATCAGTGTTAAAAATACATGATTTAATCATATGAATTAAGTATTAAGTGGAATCCAAATTTTGTACAGCGTGTAGTATAAATGCTTGATAAATCAACTTCTCAATCAAAAATAAACATCTTTATGTAAAAATAAAGTTTCTCGAAAAGTTTCATATTTTCCTTTTATATGCTAGTAATGCACTGGTTTGTTTTTTGACTTGGATATAAATGCAGTTACGTATTCCCCCGAGGAAAACAACGCGAATCGAATTATTGATACTAGTTTTTCCTTTTTTTTTTGCGAGGCTTATATTTTTTCCGAGGTAGTGTGACTAACACAATTATTCGAGTATTTACAACACAGATACCCAATTATTGTTTTTGTTTTTTAAATACAACGCTGCTTCTTTAATCCTCATGGATTGTGAACCACTTTGATATTTCAGTTAATTCATCGTACTTTGTATCTCTAGCAAGAACCTGTAAAAATAAGATTTTTGTTTGTTTATTCGGAAATTAGTTTTCAACACTATTAACATTAAATTTAAATAGTTAATAATTACCTGTCGCGCTATCGACATTCGGTTAAAGAGATTCCAAAGTACAATACCGACGACGATGTCATCTCTTAGATAAAATATGACTCCTTTATCGAAATCAAACTTTTTCCTAGTTGAACCTTCTTCAGTGTCCTCACACAGATCTGCTCTATTTGTTTCGGAATTCTGGTCTTTGGATGCTTCCGTTTGATTGGAAACATTAGTTGCCTGTATGGCTGACTTTTGCGTTGCTTGCTGGAAATTTAATAAACTTGTAAGATTCCGTTCTTGATTTTTGATTGATTTTTAATCAATACTAACCGGATTTTCCAAAGCTGCCTCTTTTTCTCCTTTTTTTAGAAAGATTCCAACGGTCGGCAAAGTTGAATCAATAATTCCGAGTGCTTCGTAACCAACCTCGAGTCCCAAATCGGACCAAAACATTGATTGATGTTTGTAAGGTTTTCCTGAGGAGTTTAATTGAAATCAGTTAAAGAATTTTATTCTTTATACAGACCATATTATTCATTATTCTTACCTGCACCAGTCATATTTTCGCCAGCCAACCTCCCGGAAATAACGGCATTATCGTAATGCTCGACTCTTCTTCTTCCGAGTTTAATATCGTAAAAGCAGGCAGCGTCTCCAGCCACCCAAAGATCGCTTCTTGCTTCCAATTCCGAATTGACAAGATATCCGCCAATTTCAGGATGCGTTTCCAATTCCGAAACATTTGCTAATTCTGTATTTGCTTCGGTTCCTATCGCCACTATCACCTGGTCTGCTTCAATCTTTGGTTAAAAGAATGTGAGAGATTTTTAACTGAATTTTTAAATAATAAATATATTTAAATTAAATTAATCAAACTTACAACTTTATTTTCAGAAAGAGTGAGAAAAAGTTTTCCATTTCGCATTTCAAAGTCCTTTACTTCCGAATTACCTATACACTTTACTCCAATTTCTGAAGCTTTGTTCGTCGTCCACTCGCTCAAATATTCAGGAAGTACTTGTGCCATTAAGAACTTTTCCTTAAAGATTTGAGTAACATTTTTTTCACCCAAATCCACTAAAACAATGTTTTATTATTAGGGACTGAGGAATAATTTCTTACTTAACGTGAAATTTAATATAAAGAGTAAAACCTACGATTTTGAGCAAGAGAACAAGCGAGTTCAGATCCTAGAAAACCTCCTCCAATAATAATAATGTTGCGGATATCGGGATTATGTACATTTTCCTCCAACTCGAGAAAGTCATCTAAAGTCCTGTAGGGAAGAATTTTATTCTTCACTTGGTCGTCTGCTGATTCAAATAATTCCAGATTTTTCACCGAAGATCCTAAACAAAAATTAAATTGAAATAAACAAATTACTGATACAATAAAAATAAAAATAAAATTAAAATAACTTACCAGTTGCGAGGAGACACTTATCGTATTTAATCTCATAACCATCTTCCAGATACGCAATTTTTTTAATTACGTCAATTTTATTCACTTTCCAGCCAGTAGCGACTGCTACTCCTCCATTTTCTAATTCATCCAACTTATCTACGTCCGTAAAAAATTCGGGAGGTTCGAAAAAAAAACTGTTCGAAAAAAATGTTAGTAAATATTTGAGATATGTAATCTTACTGAATATTTAAGTAAAATTTATAATTCAAATACCTTCTTGCAGTGCCGTGCCATTGTTTGAAACTAAACTGAGTGGAACTTTTTCTTTCTTTGTCATACCAAACTTCTTTAGATAAGGGAGGCTTCATATAGGGGTTGTAGCCTTCTTCTGTTAGAATTAAAACCTTGGCTTTGGGATCTTTAGTCTTAATAGACCTAAATGCTGAAAACGAAGCTGGACCTCCTCCTATTAACAAATAAGGAATTTCTGGCGGAATAAACTTAGATTTACGAGGCTTTTTCACTATTACTCTCCTCTTCCTTTCACTCTTTGTATCCTTTTCTGAAAAATAAAACAAAGAGTTTTAAATGCTTCTTTTCAAAATTTCAACAATAAAAGTATTAGTAATTTTACGAAATACATACTCTTCACTGTTTTTGCAGATTCTAATTTGTTTGGTGATAACTGTGTAACCTACAAATATTATTTATTAATAAATAAATAATTGCATACAGTTTTAAGATTCCTTTTGTAAAAATATTAATACCGTGAGAATGGCAAAACCGGTGACAAGAAAAACAAGCAGAAATTCCTTCCAATATTTGAACGGATTGTTGCCTTGATTGCCGCCTCCTTCTGAAGATTTTCCTGCTGAACACATGTCGTGGCAACTAGGAGGACAGGAAGGATTTGGTCCTAACTCGCAGGATGGACCTGCTATTGTAGGTGGCTTTTTTGCCTCCGGTCGTTGAGCTGAAGGCACACATTCTTCAGCTTTTAAGGTTACCCCCGAAAACCTATAAGGCTTTTTGTCCTTTGAGCTATTATACCTCCATGAATCGACACTAATAATACCTAGAAATTAAGAAACTATTAGTCTCGAAAACATGCGAATATGTATTTGACTAACAACTTAATAAATATCTGATATCCTCAACCCATGCTTAGAAATAAAATTAAAAACTAAGGAAGAGGGATGGAAAAAATTAGTTGCTGGAGGGTAAGGGGAATTAAATTAAACTTTCACCTTACATATTAATATTTACAAGAAAAAAGTTTTCTCATTCGAAGCACAAAAAAGACATGTTACATGGGAAAACTCTGGAATTACTTATAGAAGCAAGTCATTGTTTTTAAGCTAAAATAAATAAACAAACCTAACGGAAAATTTGCATCATATGTATGGAAGTTACATACAACACTATTTTTAGTTCCTGTAAAAAAAATAAATCCTATAAAATCTAAATGTAACAAACATAATAATGTATGATGTAAATTCATATTAATACAAGCAATTTTTCTTAGACTAAAAAAATTAACCCAGTTCAAATTAATAAAAATTAATCATAATTCTAATAAGTAATCATTAAAATTCTAAAAATACTCTTTAATTTTTTTGAATACTCTCCATCTGATTTTTACATGTGAGACTTTTCAAAAGGAAAACACAAATTTATAGGTTATGTCACCCACGAGAAACTTTGAAGCACTGAATCATTATTAAACAAATTTTCACACCTAGAATTTTGTAAAAAAATGTTAAATATTGATCCTCTCCCTAATGTCAAGCAATATTTTGCTAAATTTATCTCATTATTTCCTAATGAGGGTGAATAAACTTTCTGAGCAGTAAAATGAGATTATGAAGAAAAAGTTAATTTTCTTGTTAGATAATGTGAAAAAGAACTTACCAACATATTTTAATGAGCCCTGAAGATGATTACCATGTGCGTGCCTCGAAATTTTCGACAATTGCCAGATGACTTTGCTACAACTTAACATTTTTGACGGGCCGATGAAGGCCTTACGCAATATGGTGACCACGCGCGTGCCGGAATGCTCGTTTCCCCAACTTCTTGCCTCTTTCTCGACGTTCTCGACTATGACCAATGCCTGGTTTTTGCTTCTTTTTATTATCGCTACAATGCCGGATTAAAACCGCACTTTCTACAAAACAATCCATTCCCTGAATTGATCGAAATATCTAATTTTTTGCCATCTGTTTCTACTTTTTGCAGAACTTGACTAATTTTTCAGAAGTCTTTTTTCCAAATTTCAAAACTGATACTTCCGATTTTGAATTTTTAGGCAAATATTGCGACTGCCAAATAAAAATGAAATCTGCAAATTGACAGGTGTGCTCTGACGGTAGCCGTGTTAACAAAAATTTCTGTTAATTTTATCAGAATGTGGGGTTATCTATTATTGTTGTTTAATTTTTAAAAACGAAAATGAGATATTTTATAGAATAGAATTACATTTAATGAAAAAGTATAAATTAATTGAGGTACGTGATCAAGGATTGAAGATTTTTTTTTCATCAGAATCTTAATTATTTTTGGAAAAAATCAAAACTTCCGGGTTGTCATGTGAGTCACGTGAGATAGGCGGCAAAATTTGAATCTTCAAATTAGCCAACTATTTTTTACAAAAAATAAAATATAATTCTTTCTGAAACTTTTTATTTCCTTTTTATTTATTTATTTATTTATATTCAAACTTTTAGATTAAATAGTAATTGTACAATTGCGAAGTATAGATTATTAATAAATTTTTCTTTTGATTTGGAAAGGTCTAGTTCTAATCATCAGTTTCGAAAATACTAAAATCGTAACCTTTGATCCATCCATTTTTATACACCTTGAATAAAAATAAAGTAATTATTAGTGCACAATTATATGTGGAAATTAAAAAAGAATTTGAGACATTTTTTTTAACTTACGGCAAAAATACTAAGTGTTAGGGAAACGAATCCAATAGCAAGGCTCTTATTTGCTTTTTTATTATCTTTATCATATTTTTCTTTCCAACAACCTTCGGGCATGGGGGCGTAATCCATAAGAGAAAGTTCTGGAGGGCATAATATTGGGGGAGGTTCTTCGTTACAACCTGTACTCATGCCTTTTAGGGGTCTTAATTTTTTCGGATTCTTTACCATCGTTGGTACAATCTTAACTAAAATTATTTATAATTATTTATTACAAAATGTAACTTAATAGCCAATAAACAGTAGATAATTCGATTAAACAAGCATTAATGGATTGGAAAAGACATTTATTTTATCGCATATTTGTTAATATTGTAAAGTAATTTTTATATTACCAGGATTGAAAATAAAAAATCGATTGAAAACCCCTTGTCTGCCCAGGAATGTTGCAGTTCGAAGCATTGTGCAAAATCAATTATTTTCTTATTCCTCAAAACACTTTTATCCAAATTTTCATTTAATTTTATTAATAATTTTCTTTGCAAGGCGAATAGTCAATTTTTCTTTCTTTCTTTTGTCTTCTTAAGAAAGTTTAATGCACTGCAACCTTCATTTGAATCATCATTTAAATCCAAGGTGATCGAGTCTGATCGCGATTCTGTTTTGGAAGAATAGATTTTTTTTTACAAAAAATATTTGTTTACAAAATGTAATTTATTATAAAAAATTAAAGACTATTTGATTCAAATAATAATTTCTCTAAATAACTTAGATAATTTTTTTATTTTCCAAATAAATAAATTTTTTTTTCACAAAACACTAGTGAAATCGTTGAGTTCTAATGATTGAAAAATTATTTTTAAGTGTACAAATTATGGTGAAAATTTAGCCTAATTTTAATAATATTTTTAATTTTCAAAAAAGTCTAATATTCAATTTGCTTTTTTCTATAATATATATATTTAGACAGTTCAAGTTCAAGCCCGCGGCCCCAGGAAAGGGAAGTCGCTCCTGATAAATTTCAACACACAAAAGAGACAACTTCAGTCGCTAGCAGACAGCCGAATGAAGAAGTTTTGTTAAACCCGTTAAAACCCAATCCACAACTTTACTGTTCTAGGCTTTTTTGAAAATTTTTCCTACAAATTTTCATTACTTTTTTCAATGTTTATCTAAATTCTAAGTGTCATAAATAAAAATTCAAGACAAAATTCCCGTTCTTCACAAAAAGAAACTTCAAGACTTATTTCGTAAAACAAAAAGGTATGTATTTTTTTCGCTTCTACGCACAATCTTTCTTCTCGGATAAAGATAAAAGTAATTATATATAATATATATATATATGTATATGTAGATGAGGTATTCATTCGATTATTCTAGAAGTGTAAATAAATTCCATGACCGAGGCTTTTAAAGTTATTTTACTTTATAATTTCACGTATCTGCAAAGTGACAGTGACAGATATTCTGCGCTGCAGACAGCTGCAGATATGCTTTTTGACAACAATGTGAACTTTGTTTGTAAACAGAATCAGAGATGACAGAATCGATATACCTATATGTATTTACCTTTATTTTTATTTAAGTTTTTAACAACTTTTATCTCTTATTTATTTACTAGATTTATTTTTTCCATTTTTTAAAATAAAAACGGGGATTCTTGAAAATATACTTCTTATAAAAATACCTACTAATTTATAATATCATTGTAAAAATGTATTTTGGGGGTGTTCTAACCTTAAAATTCGATTTTTTCACTTTACTTGATAAATACTACAATTAAACATTATTTCGCTCTGTACAGCTATATCTTTGCAGCTACTCATTTTTAAAATAAAATTGTGAATACAGACAGATAAAATCAATAATTTTAATACTTTTTAGGTGAAAAAAAAACTAAATTACAATTCATTTGGAAATTGCAACTTTCATAAAAATACTAATTTCTAGAGCGAAGAAAAAACTTTCACTTTTTCCTATGGAAAGTAAGAAAATTCGCAAATGAAACAAAGAATGAATGCAAAAATCAAATAAGACGCATCACGGAAGTTCATAGCTCTGACGATTCATGGCTGATGAATCAGAAACAGGTTGTTTTCTATAAAAATTGTACACTAGTTTGGTAAATGCAAGTTCAGGATACAACCACGTGTTTCACGGTTTAGCTGCTCTCGTGGGTGTTCTTTTTATAGCAGGCGTTTGACCTCCTTTTCTCCATCAAGAAATGAGAGGATTAGTCAACTGGTAAGTCTTTCCGAGTGCACACCATGTCACTGCTGCTAATTATCTTTTGAGCTCAAGATTACTCGCGGAAATCATGCCTAACAGGTACGATCGAGTTTGCTTATCCTGATGTCATTTTTCATTAAAGTCATTTACATAATTAGCAATTTTAAACTAGTTATTTTGTTACACTTTCGACTTTTTATTTACCTATTTTTCTTTTTTTAGAATACCCACAATTTCTCAATTATGCACTCGGGGCTCTCAAAAATTGATGAGTTTAAAAACAACTGACAATGATCCCTCGATCGGAGTAAAATTTTAGGCCGATGAATTTTATGGATTGGAAAAATAATGAATTCTACATTGAAATAGGTTCATATTTGAACTCTTTGAAATTGAAATGTCTTTCAGTTATAGTATTCTTACGAATCTGTAACTAAACTTTAAATTGTTAACAATCCTTTTGTTAGGCGGAAATAATAAAAAGATCATTGTTTCTCTACATATTTATTGGAAAACTAATAAAAATATTTATAAATATTGTTAGGAACAAAGTTTTGGTAGGAGCTGGTGTTCTATCAGGTATCACTCTTTGCTGCCTTTTATTTACTCGCAGACTTCTAAGGCCTACTGCAATATTAAGTTTCATCCCAGCAATTTTGTATCGGTTAGTTTCTCCCTGTGTGAAAAAAGTTTTTACGTGAATCTAATAAGCATTTGTCTTTGTTTATTGAAATTCATTCTCTTAAAATACTTGAAATGTTTCTAGAATAATCACAGCCTGCACTAAACTAATTTTAATTAATAAAAGCTACCTGCAATTTAAAAATCAATAGTAAAAAATACAATAATTGTAAATTTACCAAACTGTGTCTTTATTAAACTGAAATAATTCTCTCAACTATTTCACCTTAAAAAAGATCCCTTTTTAGTTACCACAAAATGGATAGTGAGGACGATCAGAAATTAAATTCAAACGAGGCTGGTACCTCTGTAGGATATACGTCGCAGGTATCGACCGAAAGTGATGACGACAACCTTAAAAAGTGAGAATTACAATACTGAAATCTAATCATAATAATTCCTTCTTATTAATTACTATTAAGTTATTAAAGAAAATTCGGAAACCTATTTTTTCAAGGGTGCAAAATTTTATGCTGGGCGGCTTGACTGGAGCATCACCACCAAAATTCGTCTCCCTGGAGGAAATAATGAATGCAACAAATGGAATTAAAAATATGGCTCTGGCCCACGAAATCGCCGTCGATAAAAATTTCAAAGTTCAAAACTTGGAACCAGAGGACAATACCTTGCACAAGAGAGTCAAAGAAATTATGCACAAAGTCTTCTGGTCTCTTCTGGAAGATCAACTCAAAGAAGATCCTCCAAATTATACTCAAGCTTTAGTCTTGCTAAAAGAAATCAGGGAAGTAAGTTGTTAAAAAGAAATATTTTTTTAAAATGAATATTATATTATATTTACAGAATTTATATTATAATGTTGATTTTCTTATACAGACTTTGGATGAATTGGTCTTATCTCATCAGACGAAAATCCGGGAAAACATCAAGGAAGTTCTTGATGTGGATTTAATAAAACAGCAAGCAGAGAAGGGAGTTTTGGATTTTCAGCATTATGCTGGTTACGTGATATCAATAATGAGTAAAGTGTGTGCTCCAGTTAGGGATGACAAAATTAAAGAACTGAGTCAATGCACTGATGTGATCGAAACGTTTAAAGGTATAATGGAAATTCTTCAGCTGATGAAACTTGACCTAGCGAATTTTACGATCACGTTGATGAGGCCGAACATAGTCGCTTCGAGTATTGAATATGAAAAGGTAAAATTTGCCGAATTTCTCAAAGTTCAAGCAGACGGACTCCATTATACGAGACAGTGGCTTCTGACACATCTGGATGATGATAAAATCGCCTCTGGAGCTGCGGATCCTAATTCTGTGAAGCAAATTACTCATAATCTTCTAGCCGAAGCTTATTTAGATCTTTTGCAATTTGATTTTGTTCCAAATGCAGAGGTGAAGATTCATTTTATAGATTTAAATTTATTGCTTGCTGAATTATTGATTGTATATTTTAATTTTTTATAGACATTGATGTTGGATCAAGGCAGACTTTTGGAATTGCGAGATAAGACAAATCAAATGACTATCATCAGCTCGGTGCTTTTATTAGTGAATAATACAGTGGGAACTGCTATTCAGGGAATATCGAGTTTCAAAAATAAAATTAAAGAACATCTTAATGTTCTTTTGGAATCTGTGCATTCAAATAAGTAAGGATTATTTTAGGTCCTTAGATTTAAAGATGGTACAAGATGTTAATTTTTTTTTTCCTTAGGAATTTGGAAGTGGCAATGCCAAATGTTTTGGTGCAAGTAAAAGCGGATGTAAAGGAAACACTCGAAGAAATTGGAGCGCCTGCCTTGACGCCAGAAGTGGAAACCATTCTCGAGGGACAAATTCTTGATCTTGTGAAACCTGATCATAAAATCAGATATCTCGTCAGTAAGTAAATTTTTGAATTATACGATCTATAGTTTCGACAGAAAGAAATTCCATTATTTTTCCAAATTCGAAATTTTCTTTACAGATCTCAGGATCCGACAGTTTTTACAAAAACTGATTCTCTCACAATCAGTTACGCCCCAGCAAATTCCTCCAGGACTTTCATCCCTTCAAGAAGAATTAGCAGCAATTGCCGCCCAATTTTTGATTCTCGTCTCTCACAACCGAAGCGTTTTCGGAGAGTATTATCAGGATATTGTAACAGAAGCAATACGTGCTAAAACTGGAAATAATTTTGAGGCTATGGAGGAGTCATAAAACAGACTGAGAAACATAAATTTTAAGCATTTTAAGTCAAACGCATACTGTGTTTAAAAAAAGACTAACCTTAAAAAACTTGTACTTGAAGTTTAGATTTTAGAGAAAATTTGATTAAATTCTAAGTTTTAATTTAAAATTTTAATAAAAGATTTAAGACACTTTTTGTGTTTTAATAAAAAAGGAGTGCAATTTACTGAAATTGAAAGCAAAAAATAATTATTGAATCACATCATGAACCAATGGCAATTTAACATGTTTAGATGCTTTATTTGACTTTTGTAAAATAGCTCTTATTTATTATACATAATTACTAATGAACTCCCTAGTAACGAGTTATTTACAAAATAGCTGTGGTATTACCACACAATTTAGCTATAATGTTTAAATGTGAGATCTATTCGCCATTTTTTCACAGGCTGTACGTAATTTTCATTAAGAAATCGTCTTCAGTTTCTTTAAACTGTATATACAAAACAGGAGAAAATATTCTAGTAATTCCTGTAAGAGCATTTATTTTAGAAAACTATACCTGAAAAATTATTGAATGGAGATGTTGAATTTCTGTGATCAACAAGGATTGTGGAATAACGACTTTTAATTTATCAAACATTTGGTAAAGAATTTTTGTACCTAGCAAAATGAATATGATTATAATAAACTATACTATTAGATACATTTCATTATGTATAATATTTTTTCCCATTTTGATGAAACAAAGGTGTTCTTTAAATAAAATAAATAAATTTTCTAGATAAATCAATTTGACGGAGAAACTCCAAACTTAAATTATAAATTCAGTTTGAACTTACTTAATTGGTGGTTTACCGAAATCACAAACTGGGATAGGAAAGGCCCATGAGTTTCACTTGAGCATCGAATATTTCGGTGTGTTTTTCTTGTACAAACATTCGGAATCCTAAAAAAAAAAGTTAAAAATTTATATTTTGTTTTAACTTAAATTGTAATTATGTGATATTATGAATTTATATTTTCAATTGCTAATATTTACCCACGAAAAGATGCACCAAATTGTCATCTGAGCAATAGAGATCTATTAAAGAATTTATAAGTTTGTCGATGTCTTTTTCGTTGTTGTAATCGCGAATTATTTTGCCGAATATTTTATACTGTTCTCGATTCACTGCTTTCTTCACCTGCAAATCAATAATTATCATCATTTCAGATAACAAAATATCCATAAAAGAAAGATTATATATTTGTTTAAATTAACTACATACCAGTTGCAGGTAGTTTCTTCCCATTTCCTGCTTTTTAGAACTTTCACTTTCTGTCGATGACGTTTTTTCAGTTCCTTTAAGTTGACTTTGACTTTTGTTTTTTAGATTTCCTTCAGCTCCATTACTTTTAAATTCAGTCGGACTTCTCTTCGATGAATTTTCTTCAACTTCTTCAGAAATATTTAAAGTTGAACTATTAGAAGTGGAAGGTCCAGGATCAATCGGTTCAAAATCCTTCAGCACCATTTTAAACTTCCTTTTCTTCGTGGGTATCTCAACAATTGGTTTTAACAAATCGGAAACGCTTTTGCTACTTTCTACTTTGCAACTTTGAAAATTAATCAAAGGCTTTACTTGAGATTCGCTAAAAGGGTCTATTGGATTTGGCCTAGTTTCCTTTGGAATAGATTTAACTTTCTCAATATAAGAAGTAAAATCGAAATTTTCTTCTTTTTGAACTGGTGCAGATTCAATTTTTGGCTTTGATTGAGCTTTTGAAACAGAATTGAATTGTGCGGAAACTGCAGGCAAGGTCATTTCGCTATCTCTTTGAACATTGTATTTAATTTTTGGTTGCGGTAACTAAAAAAAAAAAGAGAAATTTAGGTAAATAAAATTTTCTTTAGTTTTTCTTTTATTTTTTTAGTTTTGAAACTTACTGATAGTTCTGTGTAGCGGAAAAACTCTTTCAGTTCTTTTACGACCATTCCGAAATTGATAAATTTTTTAATATGGGGCCTAAGCCAAGCAGACAGTTGACTTTTAAACTGGACAGTGTCGAATCGACAATCGCATAGAATTATCGCACCATAATCGTCTTTGTGTCGAATTATCCGCCCGATTGCTTGATTTACGGCCCTCGATGCTTCCAGTTGGTACCATTGTTGACCATTCAGATTCTAAAATTGTAATTGTAGAATTTAAATATCAAATAAACTAGATCCACTTTTGAAACTTTTAATATAAATATAATATATTATTCTCACCTCTTTGTCTTTTGATTTGTTTTCTTCCAAATACCTTTTCTTCAAAATAACTCGCGGATCCATCATAGGGGGAAATGGAAGACCAGTAATCAACACAGCCCTGCCATTTACATCTGCAAAATCTAAACCTTCGCTAACTTTTCCTCTACAAACCGCCATAAAAATTGCTCCCTTGGCGGAAGGGTCTCTTATTTTTTCGTAGTACTCATTCATAGTAGTTACAAATGTTTCCTTTGATTGCGGCTCCACAAATATTGGCTATTAAAGAATATTATAGAAAAAAAAATATTATTCAACAGCAAAATTATATTTTTTAATGTATATGTATTTTCAAACCTTGCGATCCGCGATTTTCGTCCAAAGTCCTGACATTTGCCACTCCTCATGACATTTTTTCATGATAGGATAAGAGGGAAAGAAAACGAGCAATCCGTTTGGAATCAAGATACTGAAGTTGTAAACCGTTTGTCCGAGAGAAGCGATATACTTCGGATCGTTTCTAAAATTAAAGTGAAAAGAATGAAATTAATTTTCTTAATTTAGTATAATTTTTCCTTCCGAAATTTTTGTTGGAAAATGAAAGAGAACCTTGTATTATATGAAGAATTAAGTTGATGGCCATCAGGTCCTTGAGCAAGAACTCCAACACAGACTTGTTTTCCTGTAACGATGTGAGGATTTTCTAACTGAACGTCGATGGGAATTCCAAGTTCAGAAATGAAAGGCTTCAAGGGAGAAAGAGTTCCACTAGTTAAAATGACTGAACGAACTCCTTGTTCTATCAATTGTTGCATACTGGAAGTTAATTAGTTAATAAAATATTACAGATCGTTTTAGAAAATAACAAAGTATTAAAATATAAAATAAATCTTACCCAAAACCTGGACTGAAACACCAATAACTAATCAACTTTCCTTCATTTTTTGTAACAATTTTCTTCTCCCAACCGTCGTTTCTAGAACCCTTTTTCTGTTCTTCCATCTGAACGTGAACTTTATAGCATTGCTTGATTCTTTCCCGGTGTTTTTGAGTGGAGGAGCCACCAACGAAAGCTACTCTTAGTAAGTCGTTAAATTTCTGTAAGGCATTTCCTTTTCTAGCGAAAGGCGATGTGCTCGTTGTTGAGAGGTATTGGACTATTTTTTCTAATTTTTCTATCACTAATTGTTCTTTACCATGAGTGAGCTGTAAATAATAATATTATAAAATTAATAATCAATTTTCGAAGGATGAATTAATTTAAAGCACTGAATGAAAAGGAAAAAACATCCTTACGTCCGCCTTTTCCAAAAGTTCGAAAATGTAGCCACCAGGGAAAGTTTTACCCTCGTCGACTTTATCCATCTTGATATCGTCAATCGCCTTTTCGAGTTCGAGAAACATCGCTTTTAAAATGCAAAGATCCTCTGCCGAAAAGTCTTTTACAACAACATTTGGAGAATCCATCGAAAAATCGTTTTCGCTCATTTCATTTGACATGTCCTTCATCACCGAAGTTATCTCGTCGATACAAAGAGCCACGTCTGTACTGCTAATCTAAAAATTGTATTTACATAATTATTCAGTAACCCAAAAAATTGTACTATTTGGATGATTCAAGTTCAAATCTACCTGTAAAGATGCAGCTTCCTCGCATGTTTTTTCAACATTGTGTGCCTCATCCAGTAAAATGATGTTATTTCGTAATTCGATTCCTTGAGATCTTCGCGATTTTGGATCCAGTAAATAATTGTAAGGCATAAAAGTAATATCCGCATTCTGTTTCATTTCTCTGGACAAAAAATAGGGGCAGCATTTTGCCTTTTGTCCTGCCTTTACCAAATCCTCTATATCCAGAATTTCTTGGTGAAAAATCGGATCATTTTTTCTAGAAATAGGAACTGAATTATATTTTCATATTTTACTAACAAAAATATTTCGAAAATATGTACAAAATTACAAACCTTGTTTCGACGTTATTATAGAAATGACAAGTCCTCGCCCTGACTTTCATTTGGCACATGTGAACTTTGTTAAAGGTGTTTTGTTCCTTCATAACTTCTGGATGAATGCAAAGCTGATCTCTAGATCCTAAAACTGCAACTTTAACATGTCTATAGGAAGTCCTTTTTAATTCCTGCATTGCTTGAGAAAGCTGAGAGTGTGTTCTAGACGCATAAACAATTTTTGGCATTCCCCAACCAAAATTTAAGACTTGATTTGGTTGTGGAGCATTGCTGGATCCTCCTGCCGTTTCTAATTCGCCGGTTAATTTTTTTGCAAAATAATTCATTTCCGAATTCTCTGTGGAACCGAGAAGCGACTGGGCTTGAATTTGTGCCTTTCGAACAGAAAGCCAACTCAGAGAGGAACATAGTAGACACAAAGTTTTTCCAGTACCTAAAATCAAAATTAAGAATTCTGATTATTAAACGATTTCAAATTATTAGTAATTCCAATGTTTTTGAATTTGAAAGCCACCAAATTTTTTCACCTCCTGTAATATATTGAATAAAATTGTATTTTTTATTTTAAGTCTCTTTTAAATTACGTAAACATGGTTAAGAGAGAGCCGTTGAGAAAAATGCAAAGTAAGTTAATGCCCTTTAATGCTTTTTGGCAACCTTCGAAGTTGAACGTCAAATAATGCCTTTTTCTTCTACGAGACTTTGGACCCAAAATAAAATTTAAATCATTTTGATAAATAAAATAAGTATTTATTTAAATTCTTACCTGTCGGAGATTCTAAAACACCATGTTTACCATTCTGGAGACATTCTATAACTTTGGACATGTAATCCTCTTGCACTTTATATGGTTTAAATGGAAAAGTGACACAAACCCCATTAATATTAATGTCCGTCATGTTATTAAGCTCTTATAAAAACATTTAAAAAACACAAAACGCGCTAAATAGGTATAATTTTCATATATTTTAATAAAAAATTTCATCGCCCGTTGACAGCCCCATGTTTATGGAAGTTTTCCCGCCAAAAGCGATATCAGCTGGCATACGCAGTCGCACATGTGCGTTTATCTTTATTACAGAAACAGAAGCAGACGAAAATAAAGGCTAATTTACAAGCAGTATTTCGCCTTTGTAGGCTGCCGAAACCTTTGATTGGTGGTTCTTGCTGTAAGTTAAATTATAAGAATAAACCCGGGAAAATTTAAAGGAATCAAAACTCAATTTAGATGTTAACACTAATGTATTTATTTAGAAGAATCAAGAGTTACAAGTTGAAACTAAAGTCGATTACAAGTTGAGATCTTGTGAAAAGGAGCGGACGAGTTTCCAATTCAAAGATCGAACTTTCCTGGGCGACGCTGGGCCCTTCGAGTCTAAAACTGGTGGGGATGACCACCCCCGCTTCTACTTCGCATAATTTCGACTATCGATGAGTCATGCTATGGAACTTTCTAGTTTCTCAACGATAGATTTACGAGTACTTGAGTGGTTGTAAACACTAGGTCCTTTTCTTTATATCCCGTCCTTCGGGGTCCATCCGGCGATTTTCCCCAAAATCTCGGATAAGCCGAAACACATGTTCTCGTGGAAAGAAGAGAACTTATTTAAGAAAACTCGTAAAACCCGAAGGTCAAGCTTTAGGAATAGCAAAGGCAGTTATAATAAAATTCAATGAGGTTTTTCTCAGAAGGAATAAGGGTCTGATGCACGTCCCCATTAGGGTGGTCCAAAAAAACATCAAGTTTGGAATTTTCAAAATACTTTTGCACTTCTGTGATCTTCTCGCCAAAATAATATACCCGTGTTTTTTTTTTTAGGATTTTAAATTAATATTTAGAGGTGGCGCAAGACATTTTTATTTTTCTATGGGTTTTGTAAGAAAATACATGGGAAAAATGCACTCCTTTTTCGTTTTCCTTTTCAG
>JAUEJJ010000038.1:2902014-2913298 GCA_032164275.1 Synergus coniferae
CAAACAGATTTTCCATGCAAGTTAAACATTCCTCATTCTTTTCTTTATTGGCCGCAAAGCTTGGAATGTAATAAAAATATTTCTAGATTTGAATTTTGCGCCACAAACCAAAGGCCAAACTTAAACATAACCTACAACTTCGCCCTCATTGTAGCGCGAAATTTAAATGCAAAATTCTATTCTTCAGATATTTTCTCTCATCTAGTGAGCGAACAATAATTTTGAATGGAGTGTGGAATGAATCAGTTATCGCATAATGTGGTGATATGGAAGTAATAATAATTAATGCGACAATAGAATTTTCTGAACAATTGATATCCCTTGAGTAATATGGAGTCTCGGAGGAAAATGGCTCAACGCAATGTCCGAGCCAGGATCCCCATTTGCGATTGTCGTAAGCGTACGGTTAACGTTATTTCAATTACGTCACATTTGATGTTGCCTGGCGCCCGTTTTATGATCATGCCCATAAACCTTAACGGCTGTGAAATCTAAGCAGCGATAAGCTTGCGCGTCGAATACCGTTTATTACTCGATCCACCATTATCGCTAGGGAATCAATTCATTCGCACGTATCGATATCATACCACGGAGCCGATTTCATCCCTTAATTATGAATTTAGGATTTTACGAGAATTCCTATAAACATGATCAAAATTTACGACTAAATTTATAACTACAGGCATTCCTGTCTTAAAGGCTTTGGGTGCAGTAATTGAATTAAACGTGTCTTCTCAATTAAACGACACTGAATCTCGAATCCTTCCCAGTTTATATGTAAACAAAATATATAATCTGCAATAGGAAATAAGAGGATTTATGGTGTGCAGATTTTTTGCGGAAGATGTAAATGAGAATACATTTGAGTGAAGTAGAATATATGAAGGAAGATATCGAATATCAGAGGGAGTGGAAGTGAATCAGCGATGGGAGAATGTTGGACGTAAATGTCCATGAACGATCGCCAGGATCGGCGTTGAATACGAGAGAGAACCGGTGGATGCGACGGCCGACGGGCAATCAACGTAAATCACTTGGTTGATGCTCAATTTAACAAGAAGGGCTATTATGATCGTGGTCTCGAGTAACGAGCACGGGGAGCGGTTTCGCGACTCCTAACGATAAATGCGATTGTCGATCTCAAGTCGATTCTCTTTCGATAATGAAATTTCCCCAACTGTCCATCTTCTCTCATTATTTCTTCAAATCGCTTCACAAGCTTCATTTAACAATATTCATCTCAGCCAAATCAACCTGAAACTACATGTAACGTTCAAGATCCATGATTATAACAGCCAACGTCAAAATGAAAAAACTTCAGATTCAAATTTCGCGCATTAGAATGATCAGGGGAGAAGGAAAAATGAGATGCTTTTGGCGTTTGGAGAATCCTGGTGCAGAGTTCTTGATATCCTTGGAGTCGACTTCACCGTCAAGTACTCGGTTAATCGAAGGTTCACAAACAGTTGTCCACGTCAATCCTTCGAGCCAAAGTCCTTTAAAGCTTGTTTAGGCGTTTACCGATTGTCGGGTTTCCCAAACCTCTCCTAGTGTAACCACAACTTGAAGGGTCTCCCTTTATTTACAGACCTTCAACCAATAAATTCCCATTCGCAAAGAATATAACAAAAATTAAAATTTCACGCCAAAATGACTTGACGACTGCGGAAGTCTTTCACCTAGTTTCCCTTGCTTTTTCACCAGCAAAAGAATGATGACACCTATTTTTAAAAGAACCCCATTTTCTAAATTTGTAAATCTACTTTCACCCTTAAAAATTGTGGAAGGAGGTTGGTCTTTAAAATTCAGAAGAAGTCGAGCTCAGTGACGTAGATTCGTCCTTGTGTCGCTACAAGCATCGCATCCTGACACGGTGACCCCCTCAAACCCCCTCAACCCCCCTCACTTCTTATCGCTGCCGTAGCGCCGTTCCATCCATCTTCCTTTCTTTCCATTTTCTTGGAAGAGTCCTCTTCTCGTATCCAACCATCACCAACGCCAACCACCACATTGAGCCCGATCCCTCTTTCTCTCGGCGCCCTGTAAACTCCCTCGAAACACCCCCAACCCTCTTACCCCCAATCCACCCCCTTCGTCCCAGGGTAACCCTCTGCCCTCGGCTTTTCTCTTTGCCCCTCGATCCCCTGACTCTGTTCACTAATTGCACATTCTTCGCATAGTTTCGCCACCCTCCGGGGTTGTAGTCAACTCCCCTACCCCCAAACCACCCTCAACATCCCAGCTCCATCGCTACCCTTCGTACTATCTCCCTCCATTTCACCCTACAACCCATCGGCCCACAAACTCAACTCGGTTCATCCGTCTCTCTTCCACCGTCTACTTCGCTTCTTCTCACACTCCTGACTACATTGCCTTTTCCACTCCCCAGGAGCGTAGGTTGAAATTTCTATAGGGGTGAGGATACTCGACTTTTAAGGAATTTTCTAAGTTTAGAAACAAATTTCTATATACCTTTACTCTTATTTATATTTTATACTCTTTAAAGATCTAAACTAGCTGTTAAGTTATTCACAGCTTTATCAAATTTTGTGCTTATTCAATGAGCACTTTGCTTCCTCATGGAGGAAGTATTAAGTTATTAAATTATTTCAGTAGAAAATTTATATCAATCATATTTTTAAAGAAAATGTAGATATTAATATTAGATTATTTGATTTTTTATGAGAGATAAAACCTTATACTTTTTAACATTAGGTTTGAAAGCGGACAAAATTAGAGATCATGTTTGTTTGTGGCACTTGAATTCAGGCGCGAAATTGAAATTGAGATTAGTTGCCCGGCAGCTATTCGCGCTAAATGTCAATGAAGTTATCTTCAAGTGTGGCACTACGGTTTATTTAAACAATTAAATATGATTCTGCACGTTTGGTTTGAATACTGAAGAAAGAAATTCTTGGGATAAGAATATTATATATTCAAACTGATGATACATTTACTCAGTTTAAGAAAATGTACACTAAACTTGTTCCATAGGAATCGTCTCAATACTTTATTTTCTTGGACCAATCTCATATAGTATGGTCCGTATGTAAGATGACCTTATTCTTGATCCAATTTTTTTCTTGAACCAAGTATTTCTTTTTTTCCGTGTGGCTCGAGATTCAAACATCAAAATTTAATTTCCTTATTAAGCTTTTTTCCCTTGAATTAAAAATTAGTTTTCAATGTATTTACTCAGCAGAAATTTATAATTGATTCGATTTAGAAACAATCTTCTAGGAGGAACTAAGGCGTATTGCACTTTGACCCTGATCAAAAGCAATTTTAAGAAAATCCTGCAATTTGCGATCTCGCACAAAAGAACAGGTTTCGTGTTTTAAGTTCCACTCGGATGAAATCCCTGCAATTCACTATCGCACAAATTGGCCTTCTAATCGATTAAATTGGACGGAGATTCGATGCAATCGTTCACACTGAATAAATCCGGAACACACGACTCTAATTTACATCAATTATTCACAAACATATTCGAACCATCATTCAGACTATTTTATTTTTAAGAAGAAAAGACGACTTTCGATTTAAATTTCGCGCCAAATTTGCTTCATAATTGAGGTTATGTATAAGCGAGGCTTTCTGACTTTTTCGTGAAATTCAAAGTGGATATTTTTCTCAAATTTGGAATTCTTTTCGACGTCAAGATTCTACATTGAAATAAAAATCAACCATTTGATCAGAAATAGTTTCCACCTAAGTAAATGTTCTTAGGTACATAAAGAGCAGTCTTTTCGACCAATAAAAAAACTTTTACAACCTCTAACTTCCTTTTGTAGACTTCAGAGGGAGTAAAAAATGTAAAAAAGGGATCAGGAAGTAAAAGCCGTTCGCTTATGCTTTCCTCTAGTCGCAAGTTCTTTATTGGTAGACGTTGTTCGTCTTTCGATTTGAGAGACCGTTTCCAAAACCCACAGCTTGGAATAACCCCGTAAAACGCATCGTAAAATGGAAAGAGATTAAAGCGATGGCTTCGGGAACGCGGGAGTGTATATTCGTGGATTTACGAGGACGATAAACGGGATTACGCGTTCCGTAAACCTTGAACGATCTTTCGAGTAAGTCGCACAGTTACGTATAGGCTTTTTCTCCTATAGAACCTACAGTATTTTCAGCAATTTTAATTTCGTTCCAGAATCAAAGTGTCCACACTTAAACATAACCTCTAATTTTCAAGTAATTCTGGCGCGAAATTCAAATTTTAATTCCGCTTAATTGGTTTTAAAAAACGAAGTTAATGAATTGATGAAAATTATTTTGAAAGATTAAATTAGGGATCGAAGTAGATGAGCTGGTATGAAAACTACGAGAATATGAGACGTAATTTCAAGTGGAAAAGGCCCAAGTCGTGAATTAATATTCATTACGTCGAAATAGCAGGAGCAAAGCGGGTACTTGGCTGTGTAAATATGAAACAACGCTTCGTCGCTATCGTTGTTGCGCTAATTAAAATACCTTGGCTAGTAAAAGGCGAGCCTCAAGAACGACGGCTCGTTTCAAAACTTTCCTGGAAAGATGGAAGTCGACTGGTCTATCACTTCCGAACACTAAGCTTTTCTTCTCTACTCAGAAACTCATTCGTTTTCTGACGGGACGTCAGATTTTAATCAAAATTTAAAAACTTCTGAGAAAGTCGGACAAAATTTCCCTCAAAACAAAAGCTGCGACGTGAAATAAGTACATTTAATTTTATTTCATTTAGATAAATAAATAAATAAGTAAATAATAACATATACTTGCATAAAATACATAAAAATATATACATATGTAAAATACATTTACCTTTATTTTATAGAAAAAAATTACCAGGAAACGGGAGTTAATTAATGAGCAACCCTTTGAAATGGTGCTCAGGGAATTTTGTTGGGTTGAATAAATTTCGTTTGAACCAGACTGAGAACATTTCACTCTCTGTATTCGTGTAGGACTTGCCTCCATCTTTGCCACCTATTACGTTCGAGTTTAATTAAACTCCGCGAGATGTCAAAGGACTCGCCATGTCGGCAAGACGGACAATGCGGACGCAGATTATTACATCGCCCTCGTCCTGTCCCGAGCTCTGGATATCCGGGCGACCTCCACCAGAGAAACGTTCTCCTGTGTGATAAATTTCTCTGTATGTGTGACATGCGAGTTACGTCTGTTTATGGCCCATCTCTCCACTCAACTTTCGTGCGTGTGTGCGTTTACCTATGAGGATCATGAGCGGAGAATGCAACACACACAAACCGATACTGACCTCGTCAGTTCATTGTTGAATAGAAGCCTTCCAGACGAGACGTTGATGCGAATTGGATTTTACGAGATCGAAAATCCCAGAAATCTCTTCTCTAATTTCAAAACCGTAGCTGACAAAATGTCAAGAAAAGAAAATCTTCAGATTCAAATTTCGCGCCACTAAATTCCGGACGCCACACTTAAACATAACCTTCATATGAGAGTTCGTTATGGCGTGAAATTCGAGATTTAAAGTAGTACGAAATATTATTCAAGTAGATAAACACGATTTGGTCAGACCGCATGTTAGTATGGTATTTACCCGACTCCAAATTCTACACGTCTCTTTGAAGACTTTATTTGATTTTTTCTTTTTCTAAAAGGAAATTAAATTTGTAGAAAGATCGGAGGGTTGGCTTGATCGTCCATAAATTTGTATCAGTTCGAGGGGTAGTGAGAACGATCCTTGGAGGTTGAAAGGTCCACAGTGCCGTATCAATGTCCATAATTTCACGCTTCGACAACGCCGCGGCAGCGGATTATTGGATCGAATATCGAGCTAGGAAGCAGGACGGCAATCGGTGTCTCGACTTGGGAGTCGATACCAACAACACCCTAGGGAAACTTGGCCATCGACGAAGGTGAAAAGGGCAATCGAAATTGCTCCTAAAGATTTCCTAACCCTGAGCTAAAAACGGGTAATACGTCTAGGAGTAAGATCGGTTTAAAAGTTAAATTATAAGACGATCCTGTACCGTTATTTCTACAAGTATTAATATAGTTTAATCATGACAATTATGTAAAATTAATTATTTAGAAAAACGTTAATGAAATATATGAAATTTATCTTTTACTAATTTTTTAATCTAACAAGTTATTATCCAACCAGTGTTGAATAATAATAATAATAATAACGTGGCGAAAAATGAAACTGTAAATTAAATCAATTAGTTCAGAAGTGAATGGCGCGATTGAGTAACGTGATTCATCCGTCTGACTAGAATGCCTTTTCTACTTGGCCGATCACCTCGCACCACTTGCCTCGCCAAAGAGGCTTTTCACTACTTCCCCAACAGTTTCACCAATTGTTTAATGCCTTCCTTCCAATAAAAACTAAAAATTAGAATAATTTTATTTAACAGCAAATACATAGCGTTCCCGCGATCAGAAGAGAATTAAAAAGACAAAATTATTAGTAATAGAAAGTTTGATGACAAAAGAGTGCTCATATCCAAGGATCTCAACGAAAATCATGAGAAATGTCTTGTGTACTAGGATGACGGCTACGACTACTTACGGAGGAAATTCGCTCCTTCCTTTTCCCCTTTGCGAAGGAAAAACGACGTACTCGCGGAGAAATTCAATATTTGCATGTCCGTGCCATGTAGAGTCCATGGTGCAATCTTCCGTGCGACGGGGAAGTATTCCGGGTGAGAGAGAAGCATGGAAACTGAGAAGAGGGTTTCGGGGGTGGTAAGAGAGGAAGATGTGAATGGGGGACAGGAGGAAGGAGGAGTATAGTGTCCAGTTATTGACCGGCGGAAGGAGGGTGTCGCGTCTCAGTGCCTTCAGGGACCGTCGCTTTCGTTCCACGTAATGTCGACTCCGTCGCCTTCCTCGGCCCCTAGATCTCGGCCCCGATCCCATCTTTGCTTCCCAAGCACGCAACAGAAAATCTACCCTCCAAATCGTTCGTAAAAGCCACTTCGCATTCTAAAACCCACATCGCACCATTTCCAGTCCTTTTTTTTTCAAATTTTTATGCGAGTAGAAAGAAATTTTTAAATTTAAGACAATTAATGAGTGAAGGTTAATTAATTGGTCAATGAATTGGTCAATTAATCAGTCAAAGCACTTGCCCGTTAGGTTGTAACTAAAAAAAGAGGATTATGAAATTTTAATTTCGCGTCAGAATTGCTAATTGTGACAATTGGAGATTAACAAGAGTTTAAGGTTTTAAAACTCTGAATTCAATGCTAAGAAAGACTTTTGAAAATAGGTATTGTCATGTGTTTAAAGAAAAGCCGTGTCGATTCGTAAATAATAAAAGAATCCCTTGGAGCTTTTTGTGATTTTAGGAAGGATTACTCGAGATTCGATGGAAAGCCTTTCGACCCCTTTAGATGGTTCCTGCACGACTCGACTAACGTTTCCGTCCTTCGAAACACCATAAGCTTCCCCCTTCGTGCGTGCTTACCACCGGACGTACAAATATTGAATTTCCCTCCTCCACCGTTTTATGCACGGAAGTGAGGGTGAATTTTCACACTCGGGGTTAAATGCTCGACTTCGATTTGCAGGCTGAAGTATTTTACATTTTAACGTCTTTCAGGAACATCTTTTCGTAAACTGTATCAATCGTTTTCAAATAAATATTAAACTTTTCTAAATATTAGACTTTTCAACATATTATTACAGTTTATCTTTGAGTGTAGCTTAACGACTTTTGTGGCACGAAATTTAAACTGCAAGATTCCCATTCTGCTTTTACAGTTACGAATATTTGTCAGCAATAAATCTATCTTGAGAGACTCTTCTTAGTTTTCACTATGCTTTGCATAAAATGTTTTCGAACTAAGAATTTTATTTCGAGGAATATTTGCAGTAAAATAAATCATGTCCTCGCTGAATATTAATTTGAGCGGTCGGCGACGGCGCCTTGTAAAATAATCGTCCTTTACATCTGTTCTCAAAGGATCCCAGGGAGTCCAGCAGAGAAGGAGAGGAGAGAGAGGTAGATTGAGTAGCAACTATGAATATAAGCGTGTACTGCCCCAGGATGTATCTACTTAGCTACATTAGAACTGCTAAAGGTTCTTACTGTCTCTTTCGCGGTTCACAAATCACGCGATATGAAAATTAGTGACTTCAGAATTTATGGACTCGTAGTTTCTCCGTTAAAATTATAAAACCAATAAAATAAATTGCATCCATAATTCAATCAAGAGTCAACGAATTATTGTAAAAATTATCTAATTTAAATTTTACGTTAAAATTTAATAAAATCAGAAGTTAGATTTAAGTGTGACCTTTTCAATTCTGCCACGAAATTCAAATTGGAGAATTTTGCAGAACAATTTTATTTAAATTATACAGAATTTATTAAGATACGCATAATTTCATTGAAAGTTTATAGTAGAAATTTGTTCCTCTAGTATTTACGTAAATTGCGTTTATTATTTTCCTACCGGCGCACTATTGATATCGGTTTGTTGTTGCGCAATATGGTTGGATGGATGCTGACATTAAAAGCGATATATATATATATATAAATAAATATGTCCTAAGGAAAGGCATGTTTATTCAAACAGTTCTATATCTCTCCGCTGGAATTAATATCTCCTCACACGCACCTGTGATATCGATCGCAGGTGAAAATTCACCATAAAGTAGGAATGTGTCACGAAAAATCACCTGCAATTTATCAAAAAGGTGATAGCGTGAAAACAAATATTTTAATTTACATTTCGCACCAGAATGAAGACAAAGTTAAAGGTTATGTTTAAGTCTGGCAATTTGTAATTGTAGCGCGAAATTCAAATGATAAATATGTTTTTTTTGCTTTACAAGTTATTATAGCTCTATATTTTACGTATACGAGTGTAAATAATGTATTAAGGGAATCTTTCAAACCTTATCTTGAAGTTATAATTTAAAATCTAAAAAAAAATTAGAAAAAAATAATAAAAAGTTTTTTGTGAAAGATGAGAGATATTTTGGGTATATAAAAAGGATCACCGCGAGGAAGTCGGAGCATTATTGCTTCGGTGGTGAGTTCATGGTTATCTATGGATCTATGGTGAATTACGATGGTGTTGGGCGGTGTTGGTAGCAAGCAATATCGAGTCGGTCACGTAGACTGACCTCAGCAGCGAGTAATAATGACGCAGTGCGAGACGCATCCGCCATCAGCAACCACAAAGTAGATTCTTAAGGATTTCACCTTCATTTTTAAGATTAAATTTTTAAAAAATATATTAAACCTGTCCGTCAGGTTAACCACTTTTTAAATCTGTTATATTTCGAGTAACTGTACAACTGTGTGAGAAAATAAAATTTCGCGCCACTAAAAATCCTAGCGCCGCGCTTATACATAACCTCAATTCCGAGGTCGTTATGGCGCGAAATTTAAAACTTTAAGTAGTAAAAATGCTGTCGACCAGGGAGAATAACTTCTTTTCAGAAGATTAAATTTAAAAGAAATGTATCCGATGAGTGGAATGGATATCACCCTTTAGAATTTCGAGCAACTTTTATGAGATGCCAAGGTTAAATATCTTGAAAGCAATTCAAGTTCTTTGGTCTGCAAAATAAAATAAAATTAGTAGGAAAAGTTACTGAAGATCCTATACAATAGGAGCCAATCAGAATTTCTGAAGTTCTGATAGAAAGGGGAAGATAAAGAAATTGAAATATGATAAATGGGAGTGCATTGAGGTGAAAACGGGTAAGAGAATTAAAGCAGAATTTTCTTAAATTCTTCTGGAATTGGTTGCAACCAACTGGAAGTAAGTAAAAGGTGGCATTTCAAGATTTAGAATAGTTTCTGATTATTGTTTAGAGTTTTGCAGGATAATAAATTGGAGAAGTTTGGAAGTCCGTGAACAATTGAACATAGACGAAAGAGGATTAGTGGTCGAAAGCTGGAAGGAATCGTAGATGGTGAAAGCAGTGGTCGACACCTGGTTAAAGTGGAAGCAATAAATTCGATTACGTGAGCTGGTTTTTCGACGTAAACGGAACTGGCAGTGGTGGCCGTCGCTTTCGATGGAAACAAAGGATAACGAGGCGCGAAGATGGCTTAACGCAATTGCCCATCGATCCTTCGGAAACTTATTTCATCCGACCTCGCGCTTCGTTGCTCTAGCCGAGAGCCAATAAACGATCACCCTTTCCACGGGATTAAATATCTCGAGGCAATTTACCTTCGCATCTCTTCAAACTGGCATTCGCCTTTTTTTCTAACTTCTACCCTTCTGATTCCTCGTTTCTCTCAATCGCTTTTCGCTTCATCTCCCGATTTCACCCCGCATCTCCACTTTATGTCTTTCTGACTTGCAATTAAATCAACTGGCAACTTCGCCTTGCCCGAGTCTTTTTCACTTCCGTCTTCAGAGATTCTCTTTCTAACCAATTCCAATAATGAATTTCTAGGACAATATTACACTTCAGCTTCAAGAGCTCGAACTTTTTTTCAAAATCAATCTTCAGGGTGTATTGTAATTCAAATTTCGCGCGAGAATAAAGTCAAAATTAGAGGCTATGTTTAAGTGTGGCCTGCCGATTTTGTGGCGAGAAATTTAAATTGTCAAATTTCCTTCTGCTTTTAAAATTATCCTCAGAAAAAAATCTTGCATTGAAAAAGTGGAGAAGGGTCATAGATTATTTCTAGCACTGAAAAATGTCTTAAACTTTTCAGTAGATTGTTAGGTACACTAACGCTGATATTTATAGCATTGGAATTGAAATGAGTAAATAGTTGAGTCGACTTCCCTGGGAGTAGGAAGCAGGCCTGAGGTTGTATTTTTATTCGAAAGAATTTATTTAACTCAGTTGAATACGCAGGAGCATTAATATATCTCTGGCTACCACAGAGAAGCTACTTACGATCATGAAAGTACGACTACGTGAACTTTGGATGTACCTGTGCGCGAACTAAGTACCTCCTGGGGCGGTACTCGCTAGAATATATATATATATATATATATATATATATATATATAAATTGTATAATATATACATCTTTACTCAGAATGTATGCGTTTCAAAGCGGATAGGCAGCGGGATCCTCTGAGATCAGCTAACCTCGAGTTGCCATTACCAGAACCATAATTCCGCGAGGACTACTAATATTATTCCAAATCGCTTGGTTATTCAAGTAATACGTCTGAAACGACCCGAGATATTAATTTGCCTTAAAACCACTCTAAAAGCTCAAAAAACGAAGGGAAAAAAAGGCGGATAAGTTTCAATATTTTCAAAAATGTTAATAACTCCGAAATTATTTATTACTTTAAAAATCCCTTGGTCTCATTTTAAAGATAAATTTTCA
>JAUEJJ010000038.1:2982971-2994838 GCA_032164275.1 Synergus coniferae
TTCAACAATGGCATAAACCAACGTTCGGTGATTTTTAGAGGAACGAGACCGAATGATACATTTTCCCTAAAGTATCTCCAGCACGATTTAATAAATTTATTTCGACTTTGCTTCCTCACAGAGAAAGCTTTGTATTCGTCACATTTTCCGATATTTTTAATATGGTTTAATTAAATTTTCCTCAGTTAATAAATATCTAATACAACGTTCTTATTCAATTGTCCAGATGTATGTATGTGTGTATGTATGTGTGGATGGAGGGATGTCGTAGTTTTTTGTTGTCACTATAACTTGTATTTCAAAAAAGGTCCAATTTTAAAATATTGATACATTTGCATTAAAAATAATTCTATGAGAAAGAAATGTATAAAGTAATTGTTATTTTTAGTTGAAATAATATTTCTGGATAAAATAGAATTGGGAAAAATTATGTAATTTCATTTTTAAAATTTATGCTTTCTTTAAAAATGAGAATAAGTAGAAAAATCATTATTGGTAAGACACACACTGTAAAGTTTTTAACGAAATCGAGGACGAAATTGTAACAGAGTACATATTACAAGAGCTTTTTTTGTGGAAAAAAAAAATAAATACTTCCGATAAGGTATTTGATTTGCTCTATCGTTTCAACATTTTTTTTATTATCCCCTGGTCTCCAATGTTAATTCTTTCCAATGAAAAATTCGCCGATATTAATCCACGTTCATAGGCGCAAAAAGCAATTTCCGGTCCATAAAACAAGAGGTGAAAAACACGTGCGGTCAAAACAATAGTGAAGCATTTTTCGCTTTTACCAACACGACTTCACATTTGTCTGACGGAGATAATAACGTAATTCAGCGAGGTTTCCGGTAATCGCATGAGTTACACGCCATTGGTTTATTCGGCACATAATTCATCCAGAGCGAGCTTGGCGGTAACCTGAAATTTGAGCATAAACCGATTCAACCGTGACGACGTTTTCTTACGAAATGAAGAATATAAAAAATACTGTCTAGTCAGAAAATGAACGTAGATTAGATTTAATTAAATTTGTCAATTAAAAGAGCCAAAAAAAAACAATATTTAGACAAAATAATGTGAAATGGATCACCATTTGTGAGAGAGTACTAAACATGGCCATCTAGCGGCTGATACAGACATCTTGCGACTGCAAAACTAGTCCTCGATTTTTTTTTCAAATTTTTGTATTATATAATAAACACAATCTTTTTCTCTCGAGTAATAAATTGTAAGGCTATAAACTTAAAAAAAAGAAAAGAAAAGTGCTGTTAGGAAAACCCTACAGCATATAATAAACGACAAGAAAAAAAATAATGACTCATTTCACCCGTACGCACTTAGTATACTTTAAACTGGTGTTTCTTTACCAGCGATCGATGACGAAACCGGTTATGCGTTTTTCCGCAAGTTACAAAAAAAAAGTCGGTGAACGAAAGGAGCGTAAAGTCGATCGATTGGTCAACATTATGGCATAAAATAAAACGAATCGCAGTGCGGTCAAGCGACTTGTAGAGCGACATGCATGAACCGGTGCGAAGTGGTCCGAATCGGAATCGAGGGACATCTCAATCCCTCCCACACTTTTATCCCCGCACTTGTCCTATCAGTGTTCATATCTCTTTGTTTTTCTTATCCTCTCCAATATACAAGAAAAGTAATTTAATTGCCAATGAAGCTTTAACCGATTTTATCCGATGTACAAGTTTTACTCTTATTAAGTGATTTTCTTCCAATATGACAACATAATTAACACAATAAACATATTATTTTCTGAACTTTTCAATACATTCTAAGGGGCCATCCATAAATTACGTATCACTTTTTTCGACAATATGGAATACAAAACAAAATAAGTATAGATAATAAATTTAATTAAATCGTAACATTTTCTCGACCCACCCCCCTAAAAGGTATTACGTAATTTATGGATGGTACCTAAGATTTATTGGGTGTAATGTTTTTTATGAATTGTCTCTGCGAATATGAGTGCAACAGAGTAAACAAAACAAATGTGTGCACCTCACATATTGGCACAGAGGAAGCAAAATCAACAATTATTTACTGACCAGCATACCACTGGCCGAGAGGTTAGAGTCGCAACTGTTAGATCGCGGTTCGGCGGTTGGCAGGCCTGGCCCGAACAGTCGCATCGGTTTACAATATCGTAAATCGCTCGCTAACCAGTTGGTCTCCTGGAATGTGCGGAATTCGGCTGATACCCATTCGCTTTGTCTCATCCCCGTTCTCTCTCACTCTCAACCCTTCTAAATACGTATTTCGTTCTCCCAAAAACCTCCCTCAATATTCCCCTCCACTCTGGGCTACATTGTCGGACTGCAGTCAGAGATGCATCCTCCGCGATCCCAAATTCACCCGTTTCTCGATCACAGGGTTTATGCTGTTTCATCCTCTTTCTGTCGTTGATTCTCTCTTTGTCAGAGGCAATATGGACAGGGATTTGGCCACCAACGCGCAGTTATCTAGCAAATATGCTCGTTTGGCTAGAATGCAATTCTGCGGTAGTGAGTCCATTTTGCCTGAATGTTGATACAAATTTTCGGATGGCTTGATGGAAGTTTGATCTCGAAATTAAATACACTGTTAGTGTGAGTACACTGCACACATATTAAACGTGTGTAAATAGTTCAAACATAGTTCTATGATCATTATGTCTTCAAGTATTATATGCTTCCAATTTCGAAAGTATTAAAATTATTTGCTATCGGCCCCTAGAGCTTATAATTCCTCCAATCATCTGCACGCATTTTCGCAGAATCGAGGGTGTTTTTGACCCAGGTCCGATTACGTGCACGCTGTCTTAATTTCGAGTTGCATTTCCGTCGGCGCGAAGCAAACAGGTTCATTCGGGCACGATAAATAATTAGAGATGTAAAGGGATGAGTGTGGCGAAAGAGAGAAAGAGGATCTCTGTAAACGGTAATTCAGTTGCAAATATATCTCGGGGTTGGAGCCCGGGCAGCCATGCGGAATAATGATATGTAATCGCGAAACTCCTCGGGGTTGTACGGTAATGTGTACACTGTACATATTACACGCATACGTGTATATTTACATGACTCCTCTCATAGCAACATCCGAATTTAACTGAGCAAAAGTTTTCAGCTTTGCGGATGCAACACCCGCCGCGAAATTAATAAGACAAATCTCAAAAGAGGTGAAATTTTAAAGAGCGAGAAAAGTACATATATTCAAGGCAAGAGTAATAATATCCTAAACTTGATGTGGTATTCCCGTGAGTGAAAATTTTCTAATTGAAATTCCCATGAGAGTTAAAGACGGAGAATTTTTCTAACGAATTTACCACATCAGGGTTGGTCAGGACCGTCGCGTGTCGGCGATGTTATGCTCGGACCGCTTGGTGCATCCACCTGTATTTTATTTCGCGTGCAGTTACATTTTTGCGGTCGGCGCAACAATCCCCATCAGCTTCGTAAATATGTACGTGATTACTTTTAATTCCCCCTATTTGCTCGTCCCAGCTGTCTGACGGTGGTTAACCACGTGCACCGAACCGGGCCGCCATTGCAGCGGGCAAATCCGCGCGTTCATTATCCTTGTTTGTCCGACGTGCCGACAGTCTTTTTGCAAAGATTTTTCTTTTTCCGCTCATCCCTCCCCCTGCCATCTTACATATGCCGAGCACCTATTTTTTTCGATAACCTCCCGACCTCCGGTATTTCCGCGCAGCTCCAGTCCCCACCTTTTTGTTCCTGCGTAAACGTCTGCTAATTAAAGGAAAAATTATGGTGCAAAAAAGTTTCGTAATGACTTTGATCTGATGAGTCATTGTCAGTACAAAGCCTTAGAAAAATGCGGAACAGTCTGAATCCGAGTTTATTGAAACTAGTTACTGTAAACAGAATTTATTAAGTCTCGATAGTTTTCACAATTTATTTTTTATCCAACTGACACATTAGACAGTTTCAATCTCGTTTCTAATTAATTTCGAGCAAGGTGCGAAACATTAGGATATAAATTATCAAATTACTTAATACAAGCAACGAAACAACTCGTCACAGAAAGGCGATTGCGAGACTAGACTGCGTGCACGATTACGGTAATTAAACTTTTACGTAAGCATTGTGTATCACGTAAACCAGCTCGATAAACCAAAGTTTACGGGCTGTGATTCACGGTAGCATGAATTTCATACGCTCAAAACAACCATATGCATTTCCTTGGCGTTACTCCAAAGATACGATATCGCCTCTGTTATGCCCATGCCGCGCGCGACTGAATTCATTATCTACGCCTTCTTATTTATTCAGTTCCAGCTTGGCACGAAAGAACAGAAGAATTAGCGAAAATAGAAATTGATTCTGTCTGTTCATGCATAAATTGGTACAAGATTTACAATTTTGTACAATTCGATACTTCTTACTGTACGGATCACGTAAATTTACCGAAATTTAAAATTCCCGAGGTTGAAAATTATCGAAATTTAAAATTCCCGGAGTTAAATATTCCCAAAATTTAAAATTCCCGAGATTTAAAATTTTCGAAATGAAAAAAAAAATATAAAAAATTAATATTTCGTAATTTTTTAAGTTTAATTACCCTAAAAATATGTTTAGTTTCGACAATTTCACATTCATAATAATAAATATATTTAGCTAACTGTAAGTCTAGACGACAAACTATAACTACGACTGCATCATTATTTTTAGAGTAATTAAACGTTGCCCTAAAAGTTAAAAAATTAATTTTTAATATTTCTTTCATTTCGGAAAATTTCAATTTCGGGATTTTTAAATTTCTGGAATATTTAACTTCGAGAATTTTAAATTTCGTTAACTTTCATCATCGGGAATTTTAAATTTCTGTATATTATTATATTCTTTCGGGAATTTTCTATTTCGGAAATTTTTATTTTTCGGGAAATCTCAACTTCGGGAATTTTAAATTTCGATAATTTCCAACTTCGGGAATTTTAAATTTCGGTAAATTTACGTGATTCCCAGTACTCACTTCAAAGAAAGATTCACGGCGGTATGTGTGAGGTGCGATTTATCGTCCCGCTCTTTTCTAACGAGGGAAAATAATAAGCGCGCTTAAGTGCTGCACTCGACAGTGCCGTATTTTCCTATAGGAGTGAGCCGACTATAATGAAATGTCGGTTGAATTATTGACGCGATAAGAGGGTATATCGCATTACGCCACTTATCATATTAATTCTTGTCGTATGTTCGGTGACAGTAAATTTCTCATCGAGACTTTTACTCTCCACGGTCAATATCACATTCTGATTTCGATCTCTATTTAATCTAGGTTTCAAAATGCAAAAACTCTAATCACGATTTCAAAACGTTCACAAATACAAAAACGTTCACAAATTACAACGGCTCATTTTGATTTGGTTTGAAGCGTACATACTAAAGCTAAACCCACTACTATACGTAGATCAAAATGTCAGAAAATTACTTTAAAAGTATCTATGTGTACTATTAAGCCAGCAACGAGGCCAGCAGCGTATCGTGCCGTGCGGAAAATTTGGATAATTTGTTGGGATACAAGACAAAAGATAAAAATCTAAAGCTGGCCTCTACTTTAAGGGGAATCTTTCGAGTTGATTATCGCAGTTTTGCATGGCTCATATCTCTTCGACCCAGTGTTGTACTGCTGGCGTGACGTGTATAAAATTACGAAACTAAGAAGCATCATCGAGCAGAGAATACTATATATTCCAATATAATTTATGATTTATGGAGTACAGTCTCGCACATCTGTTACCGCGAATCCAATCGTCACGCGCCAAGTTCCTATCTCACGCGACTTTGGTGATGCTCCGTGAGAATATGCGAAAAGAAAAAAAAAAAAAAAAAACGAAATCCACAGGAAAATAGAAGTTTACACGCACACGCCAATCTTATTACGTTTGACAAAAGAAAAACTCCTTATAAACAAATTCCAATCACACAATAAAATATGCATACATTACATTAGTAACTAAGTCGATTTTCAGTTGTTCGTCTGGACTTACCTGAAACAAAAAGAAAAACAATTATATAGAGAGTGGATATATATACGTACACAATTTTTCTTATGCCTATAGTATCTAAATTTTGTAATCTTTTCTGTCTAGACTTGAGCAAAAATGCAGGACGAAATATTTTCACAGTGGAGGTCCGAGTATATCGTGTGACGTTATCTTATCTAAAGTGAAATTCAAATCCTGCTTGTCTTTCTGGGATCGTTTTCGCAGATGGCGAGACCCTCGAAACGGCGACCTCAGTCTTCTTGTTTTGCGCGGTGCCTAATATCGGAAATATTTTCCACGGCCGAGAATTTATCGGGCTTTCGTCCTGGAAATATTTGCAAATTCCTTCGCGACGAACTTCACGCCTCGATTAATCGCCCGATTATATCACGAAATAATGCGCACGGAGTGTCTTCGACTTTACGAGCCTCCCACGTTCGAGCCCACGCTCTTACACTTTGACTCCGGCACATTGTTTCTAAGTTTTTCGCACTGCCACGTGAGAATCCCTAATCGTTAAATTAACGATTATTGCTTATTTAATGGCGATACTGCACGAAAATGTCATATCTAAATATATTAGTTCCCAGACAAGAGTATTTTCAATAAGATGCGTTCTATATTGACAAATTGAGGCTTCACAGCACAAAATTCTCTCAAAACAAGGGAAAGACGATTATTTTTCACGAAAATAGCTGAATAATAGGAAGATAAATTCTTTTTAATAAAAAAAAATGCAGATACTGTTTTTCCTAGAAAACAGGACAAAAAAAGAGGAATTCTTAAAAAAGAGAGAAACAGTGAAATCGGCTTTTGGAAAAAGTCGGCAAATTTAAAGTCGAATTTTTAAATTCAGAAAATATTGCACCGCATTTACTGTCTAATAAATTAAGCGAGTCAAATAAAACGCACGTGCAAATAATAACGTTGCAATATATCGTTATTTGACAAGTAACCGGCATTCTAGAGCTCTGCGTGATTAATTATATTTAATATATATTCTCTCCTAACAAGGAGGGCGGCTTCATTTCTCTCCAGACACCATGTACCGACCCTTAGGAATCTTTGAACGCATAATTGTCGCGTCTGGAAGTATTATTGCGTCATAAAAATAATTAACTTTAGAGTATGTATGTGCTCTTCAAAACTGGCGGTTCATAAATGCATCAACAGATCCTTAATTTACTGAATTTAATGAATCACAATTATTTTCATAATGAAAATAAAAACCTGGAAATTCTAAAGCACGCCATTATTGTGTTTATATATCAAAATGCCATTTTCTCGGATTGGGTATTTAATTTTCAGATCAGGGGTCGTTAATGAATCACGTAGGGTCTAATAATTGAAGGAAAAGTCCTGACACCCCGATTGGCGCCCTCGAAAAGTCATCTTCACTTACAAAGTAAAACCCTCGGGATTGCACTTGTTGCTGTGGAACCCTCGATTCAGGCAACTTTCTCCCCACGACTGCACTTTTACAGCGCGAAACTCAGAGTGCTAAGAGTATTAGAAGAATTTACGAAGCAATCTTCAAGTTCGATCGTTTCCGGTGCTAAGAGGCAAAAGAAAGAACTGTTCGTGATTCCTAAGGTTAGAAAATTAACACCGACTTGAAGTCTGGAGGATTTCTATTATAATACAAAAAAAAAAAATAAAAAATACATAAAAATACAAATTAAACTAAATTTAAAAAAAAGGATCTTAGACCTAATTCGACAATGCCTAATCATAATTTCGAACATAGTTTTACTCCACGGAAAAATGAAATGTATCAGTTTAATTATCAGGAATTTATTTCAATATAATTTCGGATCTTGATCGTAAAATACGAGAGGACTTGATTGGTAGTTGGATCGTCTTTGAATTGCTTTCGTTTGACAGAAACGTGTCTGTGTACTTACGCACAGGTGCACGTGTGTAAGATGCAGAAAGAGTACGTGATTTGCCTCACACGTGCCACTGCGATGCAAAACACGGGAGATATCATTTTCTCCTGCATACTTATTTTTATGCGTCTGCTCGATTTTATTCTAGAATGAGTCACGGAAATTAATAGCAGGGAAATTCTGATTAAACGACTTATAATAAAGTTAGGAGATTTCAAATGAACTAGAAAGGTTTATATGGAAGAGATCAAGAAATCAGTTTTGAATTCTTACCATGTGTAGGTAAATGATATCCCATATGAAAGTTTTATAAATAAAATAAGATCCAATCAAAACTTTGATGAAGAAATAAAACTGAAAAGCAATATTTTACCACATATTTTAAACTGCAGGAAAGTACGACATCAGATAAAACAATTTAAGGAGCGCAGTTTCAAGTCTTTTGCAGAAATAGAAAGGAGTATGTGTTGAGTACCCCAGACACGATGGCCGGAAGTGCCTTCTGTTTTCCTTTATCGATTCGAACGAAGCACCCTCTTCTTTCTCCTCCGGACATATCGCGCGCTTTTCTTCTCGACTCGCGCTATTGGCAAAGCGATAACTCCGGACGTGGACCATAAATCAAACTGGCAGAGTATTCCTCGCAACCTCTCGAGTCGAGCCTCTCTTCTCTCTTTCTCTCTTTTTCTCGACTTTTCTTTTTATTTCTATCCGTCTTTCATACAAATACAGACACAGATATTTTCCTTTCCTTCTTCTCTACAAAGTTCTATCCTTTTCTACTTCTTGTGCAGCCATCTCGTGAAATTAGGGAGTGTTTGTTTATAATTGAAAACATCGCTTTCATTCAGTATCACGTGTAAAGTAGTGTATGTTTTCTCGTAAACAATTAGAGAAGTAATTTGATTTGATATAAACACATTATTGAACAGTATATTTTGTTGGCTAACATATTTCATAAATCTCTAGAATTTATCAAGGTTGTAGGAATCAAAGTCTGAACTAGAAAAAGAAAATATTTCAAATTGATTGCTTGAAACTGGAAAAGATTTCAAATTTACCATTTCCAACTGATTCAAAGTATTGAAATTGGCTGCTTCCAACTGTGGAGATATTGAAAAATTCAAGACTGATCCTAAATTTTAGAAGAAAATAATAGCAATGAGTACCCCTGGTGTGTACCTTGAGCGAGAGAGAAAGAGTGGGAGATAGTTTAGGTTAGGATGCATCAGGCCAGGAAATGCACTTGACGCATGAGACGAAGAAGAGAGAGAGAGAGAGGGAAGGTGAGTCATCGGAGATACGGAAAACCGGTTCGCCACGGCTATAATACTCTCTCTCTCTCTCTCTTTCCTCTCCTTTGATTCGTTCACCATCTTGAGCCTCCAATCGCACAGAACTAAAGGTGAATCGCCATCGTCAATTGTCAGTTTGTCACACTCTGATAATCCCTACGAAATTAAATTAATTAAATTCGGAAATTAAAAAATTATATCGAATGAAACTTGAAAAAATATTTCAGTTGTCCTAAAGCTTTAGGCAAATGATAGAATTATTATTAATTATCCAAACGCGTAGAATTATTTTGTAGCAGGAATAAACCCGAGAATAAACCTTTGAATAAAGACGTGGAAACCATTAGTAAGATATCTAAAACGTTCTGTCTCTCAATAACAAGATGTACCTCAAGATACAAGATTTAGCCTCGATATCGAAGCGAGTCTCGAAAAAGAGTAAAGATCAAATATCGTGATCGATGAATCTAATTTCCGCATAGCATTACATGGGCCCGAGAGACAGGATCATCATTAATCTAGAGAGAATTGTCATTTGTCATGTTCGGTGAATACCGAGTGAATACTCTCTAGCAAAGGTTCATGGTGTTGATGGTGATTCTCTGATAGTTTTATTCATAGTCACAAAGTGGCAGATAGGTGAGTGAGTGTAGCCAATGTGGGTCGAGATATCTTTGGCGCTACAGGGGCCGATTCTCAACTGGGAATCAAATCGATTAGCCGATTAATCTCGAACCCGATCGGGAAATTCTACACTATAAGACACTAGACAGTAGACGCTGGATAACACAATCATTTCTTCGCTTTCAGAAGTTACTTATTCCGATAATCAAAATCGAAAATTATATATCGAGAATCTCCTTATTTTTTCTGCAGAACCTATAGTATGTAACTAGAAATGAGAAGACTTACGTAATTTTCTGACTAGAGTCAGGTAACAAAGAAGAGGACATGATAAAAAGAGTGTTTCGAATTGTGAAGAACCAATCAGCAGATAAATTGCAGAATAAGCAAACACAAGTACTTAAAATCTATTTGATTCTTCAAACAAAAGTCTTGACATCACGACTGTGTAAACATATTTTCTGTGTAAACATAAACTATACCTTTTGTGTATGAATGTGTGCGTTTAATCGTATGCGCTTAGTAGGTAGCCGATCATTTCAGTCGACGGCTGAATCGAGATCGCTATCATTATCATTCCGCATTGACGGATATATATAGTTATTACCTGTCGGAGAAAGGAAAATAGAGGTTGTCGAAGAGAATGACTGAGATAACACGACTCTATTGTTTAGGGTGCTTCGCATTAGCGTAATTCGCATCATGACTATGCTTACATTACGCTGCTATAGTGACCCATATCCCAGAGAAATATCATCCAGACGTAAATCAAATCTTGGCTTTTATAAACCCAAATTCCTAAAGAAACGAGCAATTGTATCAGGGAGGTCAAGCGCATAATTGGACCTGTTGGAGTTTTATTATAGATTGATTAACGATAACGTTCAAGGACTTCCTCGCATGATCGGCCAGCTCCTATGGATGCACAACTTTCCCATAAATAATCATCTCCAAAAGATAGGTTTCCTCCTCGGTTTCCTCATTTCAGTTTTATCCTTTCCAGGCAAAATCTCCGTGGGAAACTGGTTGCGACCCAGATACATGGAGACCGGAAATAGCGGGGTTGTTGTGATCCTCAGGTTCAAAGTACGAAGAAAGAGACAAGTGCAACTATACCGTTGAAGATGTTGGTTGTTTGGAACACGTCATCGTTTACTTAACCGGACCTAACCTCGCTCAACGAACCCGGTCGAGAGTCGTCGCTTATTCCTTATTCCTAATGGAAACGCACCACCACTCCTCAGGTGCATTCTCTCGTCTCAAACTCCAGTCGCCAACGGACCCTCTCCAGACTATAAATCTCACACAACTTCCACAGGTAAATCCTCGGGATAACTCCCAGGATCCCGAGGGGCTCGAGTGCTGACCAGAAACGTGAGAGCGAGTAACTTTACTTTATCCGAACTCGCTGAAAGGAATTGTAGGGTTCTCGACGAAAAGAAGCCGCAAAGCTTCGTCTCAATTTAGAATTTTCAGTTGTTATCGCCCGGAAAAATCCAACAGTCTCATGTCCCATCTTCGAGGATCCCTCGTTAAGACTTTTTGACTTTTAATGGCGACGTGATTTTACTGCAATGGGGGACTAATCTACACTGGAACCCTGGAGTAAAGATGCACGAACGTCTTCTGCAGGAATGATTAATGACGAGGATAGTTGGTTAAGGCTCAGGTGCATCGGACCATAGCCTCGAGTCCTTTAAGCCTTGCTTCCGATTAATCAGACCCACAACGAAGCATCTTCGCGGACTCTAATAAGCGAAAGAACCTGACGAATGAATCCGTTAGTCAGATCAAGATCGCTCTTGTCTCGACTGCATTTTTACCACACGAATTCTCCAGGATGACCCCAGGGACTTGTTTCTACACAAAACTAAAACGGACGACCTGTCAAGTTCGACTACTAGCTCCAAGCATATCTGAACTCGAAAAATTATTGAGGATGACACGCAGGAATTGTAAAGTTGTGAGAAATTCGGAATGGATTTTCGAACACTTTAAATAACAAAATGGAGGCAATTACGATTTAGTGCAACTTATTTTCACCTCGTGCATTTGAGA
>JAUEJJ010000038.1:2994938-3012528 GCA_032164275.1 Synergus coniferae
GCAATGAAGTGCACCCGAAAATAGCTGATGTTTTGTCTTCGACGATGCCGACGTAGAAAGAAGCAAGACAAGGATCGGCTTTTCTCTTTTTTATTTTTCTCTCGTTCTCTCTCGCTGCCTACAGAGACCGAAAAAATAAAGCAAATCGGCTCCTCGAGATCAAGATAGAGAGAAATAAAAAGAGAACAGTGACGGATTCCGATGGCTATGGGAATTCAACCCCTCAGGGCCGTATCAAACGTCAGATTTTTGTTTAAAACCCCATATCATTCTTTCACTCGACTTATGACTTTGATCCTCGGAAATTTAAATTTCCTGGAATCTAGACACAAATATGACTGAAGAATAAGATTACGAAGTTCGTTGCTCCTGCAATTTCACAGTGGAGACTTTGTGGCTTCTGAGGTGACGGAAATGTCGGAATGTCCTCAAATGCGCCGACCTTCTATTGTTCGTGAGCGACAAGCCGCTCTTTCGATTGTTTCTTAACTCGTTCGGCACGATTCGAGCGGAACGAAGAAACGACTTTGTTCTATTGGAATACGGGTCATCATTGCTACTTGACCTTTCCCAATGGCGCCTTTATAAATGTCATTAGAGGTCCGCCGCTTTAACTTCTCAAGAGCCATCATTTTGAAGGAGATTAATCGACATCGAATTACCCCAGCAGGTGATTGATTCTCATAGACTCTTACTCGAATATCGAATTAAATTATCAGATTAATGGATTTACTCTCCGTTTTTTCCTCCCTCAATATTAAAATTTCCGTCCGTTAATATTATTTTTCCATAAAAAAAGATACCGATGAATACACAAAATCGTCTGCGATGTTGATGCACGCGTTTTTACGCATGGCGGATGTATAAATGTAGGTGAAAAACGTGGAGGCTACCCATTATGGCGTAACGCTATTCACGGGTTGTGCACGATGCTTAAAAGGGGCGAATGTGGTCATAAAAGAAAATAAGAGGTAAAAAAACATTCATTTCGCATTGCTCCCTAAAGACCGTTATCATTTGGTACGATACTCAAAAGAGGAACTATTTCAAAGTGCAGCCGGCGGAGTTATTGATCCCATTTTATTCTTTTGCGAAACATAACATGTAGGAAGATTCCATCTGTGAACGATTGGTATCATTATTCCATCAGACTACTCTAAATACAGAGTTGTTAAAACCGTGTAGAGAAGACTTGATACAATACCCGCTGATAAATCTGTACTGCCACTTCCCTAATTATATACAACAGCTTGTATCATGACGCCTATATAGCTACTGAATTACCCTGACTTCCAGCTTTTGAAGCGTAATATTTCCGACAATTTTCAAGAAAGAACATTATTCTATCTCGAAGAAAACCGTTCGACGGCTTCTTCTTTAGGTTTTGCTTCGATAATTCGCGAATGACGGAGCATGGAAGTACCCCGGAAGTTTACGATCCGTTTAATTTCGAAGCGGTGGGTAAGGCCACGAATCCTCGATATTGCGGAGGTAAGAGATGCTGAAGTACATAATGGATTCCCTCGAATATATTAGAAACTACCGCGAAAGATGCTTATGGCTCATGACGTGTTTTTCCGCTCCCCTGAGAGTCCTGAATTTTCAGCTCGTTCCGGTTCTAGGGGAGTGGAGAGACTATTAGAATAAAAAAATATATCGAGAGCGTTTGTCTTTCCTTGTTTCAAATCAGTCTCCAGAATCTTTTCCTAACGGTTATTCGTCATGTACGATTGTTTATAGTTATTATGCCGCTATTCGCACGATTTCCGGTTTCGCGACATGATCATTTTTCTTATCGCAACCGGGCGCATCCTTGGGAGTTCCCAGAATTTTATTGTACAGCCTCCCATAAGGAAATCGCGTATGCTATGTTGATTCGAACGCATCCTCGACTCCTGGGAAAATAATCTCAATGAGCTGTGGCGTCGTATCGTTGCGTTGAGCAATGTTCAAGCTTCCTCGTAAATCATCTAGTCGAAGAACCGCGTAGGCAGACGAATCACGAATGTCTACTTATATCTGGTTGCATTTTTACGTCTAGGTCAATTTTTGCGTAAAATTAGTCAAAAAAGGAAAAAGGAGACAAGAAACTACTTCTTGCTGTAAGAAGAATTCTTGCTGGAGAATTTAGGTTGACATGATTAATCTAAGTTTCTCTTCAGCGACAGCATTTGGGAGTTCAAGGATTTAAGTTACGTCTTGTGTCTCGTGCTATTTTTTTTTGCGCGAAAAAATAAAGTTCGATGACCCAATTTGGATATTACGAGGATCGTCGACCGGTTGATTATTTTTTTTCTCGCCCCTTAAAGGAAAGAACAACGTACAACTTTTCGTTATTCTGCGTAACACCCACGCCTGGCAGCACGCCAGAAGAAAGACCTCGACTCTCGTTCCTGCACGCTAATCGAAAATAATTACGTTCTATCAGGTATCTCTCATCTTCCTGCTGCGCTTCATTCATAGAATTATCTACCATCTCGAGGGCAACAGGAAACCCGACGACCTTCAATTTTCCAAAATTGTGCACTGAAAAATTAGTCAAACTTCTGAACGACTTACAATTAAATCAACTGTCCTACTATGTATCTCTCGAGGTGATTATCAATAGACATATGAACTAATAACTGTGATGCAAAATATATTTCATGACTGTTGATACATAGTTGTAAGTTATGAAGTCAATGCGTTAATCGCGTAACAAGGGGCCAATAATAATGAGAGCGCGGTACATTATCAGCAGATGGGGTTCTTAGCAACTTTCTAACGATACATCCTTTTTCATTGAGACTAATGAACTGTTACGGAAAACAGTCTGTACAATTTATCAGAACAATTTACACAATGCTAAGTGGCGTGATAATAAATTACAATTTCATCGTACGAGGCGGACAACAATATTGGCGAGCCTTATTTAACAACTAATAGAAGCCATTTTTATACTCGATTACTGCCCCTCGCGGTATCTAATCGACCAATAACGACCGATTGTCCGGTGTTCTCAAACTTTCAATCAGGGAAAAAAAAGAATACTTCTTGCAAATCATGCATAAATTTAAAAACTCCACATAATCATGAAAGACTCGATTAATTTTTCTAAGAAGAACTGCATTCTTCTTAGAGTCCCTTCAGTTTTGCAGATAATTGGTACTCTGAGAATCAAGACTCTAAAGTGGCTATCGTTGTTACTTCAAGCCGGCTAAGGAAGATCCTTTCCATAATTTGAGATGGTGGGTGTCTGCGTGGGCGCCCTCATTTGCGATTTGAAGTGTTCAAGTGCGTTTAGGCGGGCGTGAACACCCGTCAACGCCATTATTACCGCTGTGAAATGAAAAAGCACTCTGTGAATCACCAGGTTTCCCAGACCTCGATAACTCACTCAAACGGGTTTGCTTTATTTTTGATACCACTTCCGGCACAAGCTCTTCCAAGAGGAGATTAATTTAACAAATAATAATAATAATATCCTAGCTGGTAAGTTCAATCGAACAACGCCGACAAAAGACAACACTTAAGTTATAAGGTCGATCGTCACTCGACATTGGGTTAAAAACATATCATTGACGTCGGTCACCTAAATCAAACGAATTCAGCTTTATTATCGTCATTGCCACCGGGAACAGAGTCAGATCACGATCGACGGCGGGAAGAAATAATTGAATTTGCACATAGGCCAACTCGATTCGAAGAAGCCAACGAGTCGAGCGAAGCACTTGCCAAAACCCCCACTGCTGTGGAAATTCATTCATGGCTACACGCATGCTTATATCAACGATGATGCGTGTTTTCGAAACTACCCGTAAGAAGACGCAACACGATAAAATACAAGTTGCATAAAGCAGGACTGGAAAATAAACGAAAATGGAAGATCCTAACATTACGAAATAAGTCAAACAAAAGTTCAAGCAAAAAGATATTAGATGAAGGAGAAAAACCTATGGATGGAAAGGTCGGGACAAGTTTCTTTATTTTGCCTTCGAGCGTTTTCTTAGGTACTCAAGCAGCCTTTAGACAGAAGGAACACTCGACTATTTTAACCGTGAAATAACTCAGCCCCTGTCAGGTTGTGAAGATGGAGGGGAGAGCAACGAGAGGCTAGAAGGGGTGAAGGGAGAGTGCGCCATGATATGTGGCTCCTAAAGATAGAGCACCCGAAACAACCATAAACCCTTTTTGCTCTTTTCGCCTTCGCTGGCGACGTTGCCAACTTCAATTTTCGCAAGCTCTGGTATAGTGCTGCATTTTTAATATATTTGTATTTAAAACTTTCATTTCTTCAAGACAAACAGTAATTCGACTAGTGGTAATGACCATTATGTCAACTAATTAGTTGACATTAGTTTACAACATACGTACATTAGTTTTCAAGATTCGCTCACTGAACAGAGTTCCTTTCAACAAGAAAGAAATGCCTAGTCATTCATGAAAGTCCACTTTTCATCGACCTTGGCTTTCACAAGTTTTTTGCACAAGCAGAAACAAATGAGGAAAAAAGTGTCAAGAGCAGAAAAATTCGTTGAGAATCACTGGAAAGCAACTGGCGAGAGTAAAAAAACGAGAACTAGACTACTGACGATTGTAAAAAAGAAGATGCTGCGATTATGGAAATTGTGACCATTAACTGTAGTTTTTATCCTTTTCTTAAAAACACGGATGATGCTCTCGCGTGTCCCTGCCCTATCATCTTCCTTTGCTCTCGTTCAGGCTTTCAATCTCCCTTCCCGGTTATGAAGGAAGCTAAAAAATAGTTCAGAGAATCCATTGTGACTCGACACTCAAAGGATTTTATCACTATCATTACATAAGGACGTTTTTGCTGCAGCTATTTTGAAATGTTAGAGTACCTTTCGAAACAGGCATAAATCTTTTTTTTTTCTAACAAGTTTTTCAAATCACTTGACCATTTTTCAAATCACTTGTCTAAGTAAACTTGAACTCGAGATCGATTTGTCCCGACAGCTATTACAACTCTTTATACACAAGGTTGATAAGAAGAAGATGTAAACCTCGAGTGGAAGCTGTTTAGAAAAACGAAGCGTGTTTAATTGTAGCTTCATCTGGACATGTTCCTGAGGGAATTGCTCTTAACGAAGACTTATGCAACTGCGTTACGTTCGGTTACCGTTATTACCATTCTATTGCCGTTGATCCCGAGCGTAACGACTGGTTTACACGTGTCCTACGTGATAGCATGCACATATCGGCTTAACGTATCTGTTCGTGTTACTAACACTGGTGTTAAGGAGAGCAAACACATTGCAACCTGTCTTATAAACTCAAGTGTCCACAACACTGTAAAAATAAAATCGCTAGGACAGAGAAGGAAAATCTGAAAGCGAAAGAGAAAACGGATAAAAAAAATGTGTGAGAATGCTATGAACTTCCTGAAAATTGGGAGATAATCTTATTTCTTTGAACATGTGAGTATGAGAAGCTATAAACTGCCGGAGCATGTAGGATGCGTCCCTGGAGTGGAAACAGAAGGGGAGAAAAGACTCTGGACCACTCCCAGCGTCCACATCTACAGGTAATGGTTGTCGCACCTGGGCGACTGACAGAGTAGAAATAAAGTTTCTCGCTCAATCTGAACTGTAATGTGTCTTGCATGAATCAGCCGATTCGCGACTGGATTTCATGGAAATGTCGGTTAGACACCCTGCTCTCTGACGTGCGTCCGAAGAAATGATTTACGGCAACGTGTTTTTCTCCCGGATCCAAGGTTTGTGAAAGTTCTTCGGATGCTGCACGACTTTCGGTCCATGCAATTCTCCCCTCATCTTTAGATCTAAAAAAACAATCCCATAAAGGGTTGTCCTAATTTTCCCGCAAAATAAACACTGAGCGTGTCTCTGTTGAACGAGGCCATTTCGCAATTCAGTACAATGACAACCAATTCTGTAAATATCTCTTTCAAAAAGTTGAAAAAGCTACTTTTTACTTCAGAAGGTCGTTATCGCATTGTCTAAAAAAAACCGATACACGCAACATTTTTTGCATTTCCTTTCAAACTCCTCTCTCTTTCTCGCTGCTTCACGTGCTCGACTCCCATTCATCCGCTGCCGTCGTTATTATGAAATACAGTGTTATTATACCGTTGCGTGACGTCACACAGGTGCAGCTTGACATCCATCTGTGTTTTGTGTAGGTACAAATTTCAAAATGAGAGAAAACTCGGATCTCGTTTGAAACAACATCCAAAGACATAACATAGAATTAGAGAACATATTGTTAAGATATGATGATTAAGATTCAATTGTTCTGTATTCGATTATCGGCAAAGATAGGAGAAGAGAAGGGTCGAGAACGTGAGTTCTACACTGCTTCCATGTACATCCAAAACTTCGTTCATATGCGCGCTTCCGTGCTAATTAATTGCGAAACTAGTCCCAGAGAAGCAAGCATCGCTGCTTATTAATCTAATTTTCGCCAAGTTTGATGCCCCTCATTACACTGATCGTTGACTTGGAAACGAGAATTCGTCGAGCTACTGATATTGCGATAGTTTTTAAAACTTCACAGCCGAGTAGAGATATCTCTATTTTCCTCTGGAAATTTGCTTTCCAAATTTACTACACTTCATTAATTTATGGAGACACAAGCTCTACTCAAGTGATGTCTTGCATGTGATAATTTTAACAAATTTTGGAACCTAACGCTATCAGTTCTAAAATATACATCGAGATTTTCTGGATGACAAGTGCTAAGTGGCGCAAGTAACATACAAAGCGAAACATAACGTGCAAGTGACACGCGCCCTCAGGGCCATTACTCTATCAACGACAGAGTGAACTCTGATTCAGACACCTTTGCAAACTAACCTCCAGGAAACGAAAGTACGATTCACCGAGAGGGATTGAACTTGAAAGCGGAAATAATCTCAAACTCTCAGCAAAATTAACCATACCATCAGAGAGTAAAGACTCTTCAGGTCAACCATTTTGATATTATTTCGTCATCGGTGCACAATAATGATTCCATTGAATTTTAAATCATATCTCCACCAGTTAGAAGAATTGATTTATGAATTTCAAACTTTCGATTTGTTTGTACTTAATCTTAGGCTGTGCCTCTAACTGGATGGATTTCTCGTGGTCAGACTGCATTGACGCGACTCTCGGCAACCCGTTACATCTTACGTATACATATGAGAAGGTTGCATCTCACATCTGTTGTTGAATCTCCCCTTTCCTTCCAGTTGCTCGCGAGAGACCCACGATCCACCCTTTCTCCAACTGACCAATAGCACGAGAGAAACCGGCTCGCAATCGAACCCAGGATGCTGTACTCTCACAACCAACACACTTTACAAACGGAAAAAGGACAGCTTACAGCTGAGATCACAGAAGAAGAGAAAGAAAATAAACTCTTTAAATCAGTCCTCTAAGTGTCCCACTATCGGGGTTGGCTAATTGAATTGTCTTTTAATAGTTAGGGGAAGATTTTCCTCGATATCATCATATTTTCTACTATTTTCACCAAAGAAAAAAAATTAATTAGACACCTGTTTTGCTTACATCGACACATCTTATTCATTTCATCTTATTCATGAAGCTGGCTTCAAGTTTCAAAAAAGAAGCCGAGAGACGAAGTAAAGACAAGGAATAAAGAGAGCGAAGAGAGACTGAAACGAGATGAGATGAGAACGAAGAGCTGGTCTCTCCTTTGTTCCCACGTCTTACTCTCTTCTCTCAGAACCGACCTACCGTCGTCAGTTCTTTCAAGATTCACCGTTACACACAAAGGGAAACTTTCAGTCTCGGACTCTGCACAGCTATTTCTGCACGAATGGAAAAATTATATGTAAGATGGACAAAAAACTGTTATAAAGAAAAATGTTTGCCTTTCTGGAACTCATGTACCCCTTAAATATATATGTACTTTTAATTCATAATGAAAATGTAATCAACGAGAAAGAATGTAGCAAAAGTATATGTATAGATATCGCTGAATGATTTTGACAAACATGTGATTATTTCCTGGTTTCTTGTAATGATACAAATAATTTATAAGAGCTTAGATTAATCAGTGGAATAGGAGACCGAAACTAGGATGACGCAATAGTATTTCTCCAACGAACAGATTGAAATGACTCAGAACGTAAATGTTGACAAAGCCATGAGGTAATCAATATGCAGGAATTAAAAAAATTTTTTTTACGTGATTGTTGTAGGGTAAGCTTCCTGGTATTCAGGAGGATCACATTTCGGGAACATTTTGCTGAAAGTAAGGAAACGAATGATGAATCAGTCCCATCTAAGAATATACCTTGCGGTTCAGAGAAATCCAAAACTTTGATGGATGTTTCATAAAGAATGAATATCAATTCCAGATAGATCACCATCTGTGATTTTAGCAGCTAGTATATAAACCACAAGTCACAATTTACTTTCTAGTCATTAGCCTAAGATATGTTATTTCGTAATAGTGAAAATGTACAAGACAAAGAAATCGCCAGCCTTCATTAAAATCAGCTGCTTAAATATTCTGGAATTAGTGGTAATCTAAAGCAAACCACGTAATCCTTATACATGATATGCTAATAGAGTGATTAGCTGATCTGATTAGTGAACCCAGAAGTTAGATGAACCATTACTATCATTGTTCTTTATTTCTCACTGTAAGAAAATCTTTCCATTCGTCAAACGTATTCTAAAAATAAAAAGAAGAAACGCAGGTATTATACATATTCAGCATACCTAACGTAACTACCCTAAAATAAATTTCGTAGAAATCATAACAGGTTCCCTCAAACCAGAGACGTTAGAACGGAGATGAAGGAAGCAGAGAGAGTGAATATACGGGAAAAATCAATACTAAACAATGCAGAGAAAAGAATTAAAGCGGAATATTTTCCTCAAAATGCTAGATTTGGAGAAGCAATTTCTCATTCATCCAATACCCTGAGATACTGAAACTTTGGTAGGTTTCTTTGAAAGATAAAAGAACCAGGAAAACATGGAAGCTTAAAGCAGAGTGGTTTTCTCAAAGGGAAGAGAATTCAAAAGAAGATGACGAAAGGGATGGTAGAGCCGCCAAACCGCGGGGTTTCGAAAGGGGTAAAAACAAAGGAGAAAAAGGAAAAGAGACAGTCCTAACCAAGGACAGAAAGACATGGAAGTGGTCTCGGGTAAATTGACCGGTGTTCCTGGGGTTCCGTGAGAGTCCGCGAAGGATAATTCGGAGCCGGCTTGCTCTCAAAGGACCCGCGGGACGATATATCAATGCCCTGCTTGCAGAACAATTCGAACTATCTGCGATACACAAAGAAAAATACCAAATCGAATACTTGGGATAACGCAACGAGCCGCTCTTGCTCTCTTTGCTCTCCCGCTCCTTCCCCACCCTAAAAACCACCACCCGATGGTCTGTCCTTTATACACACATGGACTTCCCTCAAAGAGCATAATGCCGGGACTCCATTGGACCCGCTCTGTTCTCCATGCTTCATCGACTAACACATATGTTATCGTATGTGTACAAAGAAATGCCAAATGGAGGGGAAAGGTAGACAGAGAGGGGACACGTGTGCACAATCGAGACTCCGAATAGGGCCTTATCGATGGAATAAATTAACTGATCGCAGGAAGCGAAGGACCTAAGTAGAGGACACTCCCCGTTTCCGGCCTGCTACCAAAAATTTGCACACAATTTTTGCAATGCTTCCAGGCTAAAATACTATTTCCATATTCTGTGGCTATTCTATATCAGCATAATTGATCAATATCCTCCTATAAACCTCTATGTGCTCACGATTTAGTCCATCCATGAGTCAATCGGATGATAGACTGGTGATTTAGATATAATTGGACCAGTTTAGTCAGGTATCGCAAATATTGGCAACCAGGGAAGCAGTTGACCTACAATGATGAAACTTAATTGGGTAAGTCGGTCTGGCTGGGAGCCAATTGAATGACAGGTTCGAACTCTTGTTACTCTGCGATAAGAAAACTCATCCGATTGCGCTCATAGACTCCGATTGAGTAATAGTAATACACAAATCTTGAATGTTTGTTTCCACTGATTCGCAGACCTCTGATCAGGATGTTCCTGCTTCGAGTGATCTTCCACCGATTACCTCAAGCTCATCTAAATTTCGACTCGATCTTGTGAAAAGAAATACATATGGTTGAAATTATAATGCAATTCTGAGGTGAACGAACGTATAAAAATGGTGCGCTGTCGTCGTAAAATACATCACGCATTGTAACAAGCAACCAAGTACGCTCTTGGAAATGTTGACCTCTCAGTGACGACACGATCCTTCGTATTACGATTATGTAGCAGTTTACGGCGCGAACTTCAAGAGACAAAATGAGAAAAGTAAAAGGGGAGACATAAAACCTACAAAGAACAGAGGTGTAACATACAATTTTATGTTTTAACGAGTTCAGCTAAAACTACCTTGTGTTTCAACTCAAGGAGACAAAATAGTGATGACAAACTCACACAACTTGATGGTCCTACGGAAAGAGGAGAACGAAAGGAAAAGATCACGAATGTCGGAGAACAAGTGCAGAAGTGTGTACTACCAGAACCATACAGGGGCGGTGATTCGCGTGTATGTACGACACGTATAGCGACTGACGGATAGATGGACGATCACGCGAGGCGTGGTAGCAAGACGCGGGCCCAACGGCTCGTCCACTCAGTCATGAATTATTCATGACCCAGACGAGAAGTCGAGGCCTCTCGGAACGGCCTCTTCCAACGCCTGTGTCCGTTTCTGTTGGGCCTTTACTTGCTCTCTGTTGCTTTACACAGTATTACGCGCTCGTTACTCTTTTCTCTCCCATCGAAATTATCCCTTCCTTCCTCTAGCTGCTTCAATCCCCTTCCAAATTCACGGCCAAATCGATTAAACTTCGAACTTAAACCACAATTGTGCTCTAACCTTATCTTGAATCAAAATCTGTATAGTCTGAAAAAACCGTTGTATTATTCACACATGGATGAGTTTCAAATCGGCAATGTTTCCCCTGTTACTATGAGTCATGCGAGTCACCATAAAATGCCCAGAGACGGTGTTAATTACCCAATTCTCGCCACAAATGCTTGTACCTTGTAATACTTGCCGTTATAAGTTATCAACTTGAAGATTTTGTTAAATCGCCAAGACCGAAATCCTGTCGATAAGCGAAATTTTCAGCCCAGCACTTCAGCTCGAAATTTAGCGAAGATTCCCGAAGGCAGTTTCGAATCTGGCTGAGTAACAGGTGATCCATGGCAAATGGATCTCTCGTTCTCGATCTTTCTCTTTTGCGGAGCGTGATCGGCGTACAGCTCGAAAGGTTAATCTCTCGGAGCATATGATTGCACTGCCCACGTCCGTCATAACGTTGATTTTGTATGGCGCATCTTTGCAAAACAACAGTCGGATCGCGGTGATTCTAGGATAATGCAATTTCGTAATAGACTCGTAAACTGAGACAATTGCGAAGCGAAATGTCGGAACAAGTGAAACCTGAATACGAGAGGATTTAAATCAGTTGCTATATAAACATATATTACCCAGGGTCGGATTGGGATCAAAAAGTGGCCCGGGAAACATACAGTCGACCCCCCCCCCAATCTCCCTCCTTATTAAATAAAACTGGAAACTGCCCCTTAAAACATATAGTTTAAAAACAGAAACCATGATATTACCCATTCCTCCAAAAGAAGTTATTTTGTGTGATGGACATCAAAATGAGTTAGTATTCATTAAAAATTTTGATTACATGATTAACGTGCAAAATTAAATTACATTTTCATGTTTCCTTAGAGTTTGAGGTTGGTTACATGTAAAAGTAAAAATCTCAAGAAACTTGGGAAATGAAATGAAATCTTTTTCATCCTTCTTTCTATCTCTCATTCTCTCTCAGTAAAGTGCGTGCTACCGCACCTGTCCCGATGTAAACTTGCAATTTTACGCGTGTCCGCTTTAGTGCGTCCGTACATTAAACGCGAAGCACATTACAGCACGTGAATTATGTTTTACGATAACAACATCCAGCCTAACTCCGTGTTTACGAGTTTCGGATGAAGGAAATCGCCAAATTTGAGAATTAACACATTATTTCAGAGACTACCTTCACTACGTAATTGGAGTTTAAAATCTTAGGGGCGTATCAAAAATCTGTGACTCGGTAGCATTAGATAACGAAATTCTAAAATCAGAATTTTCTCCAATTTCTCCATGAATAAGCTTCAGAGCCCTAAACGAAGTATTTCACTGGAAAAAAAGTTTCAATTTATTTTTCTTGGTAGTGTAAGAAGCCCTGGGGATGACGACGAGGTTTCCTTTTGTTGCAAAAATAATATCTCGTCTTCAAAGGGACGATTCTCTCTACTCTCGCCAGTTTAAATAAACCGGAGCCATAAGATGTCTTCGGGCTGTCAAAGTCAAATCGATCTGTGCATTAACGAGGACTCGCTCCGGGTAATTAAGCATTTGAGACTCAAGTGAAGATAGTTTGAGAGGAGAGAGAGATGTACTTCACATCTGACTCCGCGACCGCCGAAAGTCAACAGCTAGCATGGTTTGCAAAGCAAAGCGCCTGCGGGTGATTTTTGTTAACGTTGGGTAGCGAGAGTTGACTCCTGAGGAGGGACGAGAGGAAAGAGACGGTGCGTCAGCTCCCGCCAGAAATAACGCGGGTAAACTTAGACGGCCCTCCGTCCAAGATCTAACCAAACCCACGGTTCTTCGGCCAACTCGCGACTCGGGTCCTAATGAAAACGACATGGAACCAGCGCCACAGGGCCGCAACTTCTAGACAAAATACTGACAGTCATTGGACCTAATATTATAGAACGAAAAATATTTAAAATCCGATAACTGACTAAACCGTTTATCCTTGCAGGATAATTCAGAATAAAAGAAAGGAAAGCAATGGAGCTGAAACTCGTCTGAGAAAGAAAGGTAAAAATTCAGATCGATGGAAGCAGTTAGTGTATCAAAGCGAGCGACTGTATTATTATTCCCTCTGAAGTAATGTCTTCGTTGTCGAAGGTTGTCTTTACATCGAGTGGCGAGTTTCTTGCTGCATTAAACAGTTTCACTGATCCGTTAAATCGAAGGTTAAGGTAGGTTACGGACTGGGAAAAACGAGCACGGATACGGCACTGGTGAGGAAGACGACCGGTGAGCCAACGTGTCTAAATGAAGCAGAAAGAAGAGCGAGAAGCATCATGAAAGCACACTTCATAAAGACATGACGCAGTCGTTAATGACTGCTTTGTTAATCTAATCTGACCAGGAGACCAATAATCAAATTGCTGAATAAGACACTTGAACCCAGATTACCACTGCCCGTATTTATTATTCACTCAATCAGAAATCCAGAAAGACAGCGCTGTTCGAACGATGAACCTCAGACAAGCCCATGGAAAATTTTAATCAAAATCCCTTAGAGATATAGTCTTAATAAGCCCTTATCTTAAAATTAGAGTCTGTCCTCAGAGAAGGTATCTCAGCATCTCGGTTGGAGATCAGTCATTACACATCCCGAAGTGGTCTCTTCCCAGAATCGAAATTTCGAGAGGTCGAATTTTAACGTCGTAACTGTCCCCCAAGATGCACGATCGGCCTAATCAAGGCGGCGACTCTTCGGTGAAAACGGGTTTTACAGTTACGAGGTGGTGTTTACGAGGCGCTCTCGGTAAACGTTATTTGCGCGTAAGAGCAGTACGACCCGCATTAACATCGGGTAAATGGAAATTGCGAATATACCGGTCATCCGGCCGCGACATTCGCGGCGCGTTTACGACGCCGTTTCCACGCTTTTAATGAACAATGAGGATGCGCCACGATCTACAGCTCTGTGCAACCCTTGGAAAATAGAGGGTTGAGGCGCCTATAACATTCTACCTCGATTTCGTTCCACACCCGGGATTACAAGGAAACTCACCCCATCATTTCAACCGTTCAACGAGTGATGCTCTCGCTTTAGTGGAGTTAAAACCCCGAGATGTGCACGTTTTATGCCGACTCTAAAAAGGGTTCAGAATCACTCTTGATATTTCCACTATTAGCAGCTCTTTAAACTTTTTTTTACAAACTGATTTGATTCCACATCCATCAGAATCCAAGAGAATCATTCTGTTCTGTAATAATACTGAATGGACTATAGACTCTCGAATTACCTCTAGTTTTGATTGGTCGGGAGGTATTTCGAGAAAATATGTCACTAATGCATATAGTAGGTAAGAGGTACCGCGGGGCAAAGAGACGTCTCGAACTCAGTCAGCCAATTCTAAGAAGAGGTAATTCGAGTGGAGGTAATTCGGGAGTCTATAGTGTACTGTAATACTGAATAATACTGAATTCTGCAATACTAAGTACTGTAATGCTAAACAAATTTTTTCCGTGTCGTTTTCTTGATTTACATATATCGGTATATTTAATGTATTGGTAATTTAGCAATTTGAATAATGTATGAGAAATATGTTCCAAATTATATCTTTGTAGAAACGCCAGATTCTGTAATTTGCATTCAAAATGGCACCTATGTATTAGTGAATAACTAAATAATGATTGAACCAATTTCATTATATTATAAGAACTCGTGAATTTTATCAAGCGCTATCTGATGACTACATTTTCCAATACCTCGTCCAATACATATCTTCCAACCGAACCTTGGCATCAAAGTGAGATGAAAGCGTAATTCCTAAACGAGAAAAGCTTAATCCCACTAATCCAGTCCTTCCTCATTTCGCTAGCAATGAAAGAGTGGATCAGTATTCCACCGAAGTGGCAAAAAAAAGAAGAAAAGTGGAAAAAGACCTCTAAAAGATTCTAAGAGAGGAAGATATAAAATCCCAAGGAAGGTGTGACCTGTGAAGGAAGAAGAGGATGAAAGACGAAGCAATTTAATTCCTTTCGTACTGAGCGTACAATATCGTGGAGGGAGCGACGTGTCGCGGTTTATTACATTTTTTCCTGCTCTTTCGCAGAACTAATGGACTGCTGGAAATAGTGCCAAGGCCACGTAACGCCAGCTCGACGCTGCACACACCAAGGAGCCAGAAACCACTGAAGCCCTTAAGAACACAGGGATTTAATCCAGTTCCCAATCAACAACCTGCAATTCACGTGTGACTGAATCCTCGCAATGTGAAACTATAATAATGTCTGAGCAGAACCGTCAGCGAAATCGCTTGCCTTGGATTTCACGAAAAATCGAGATCGAGGAAACGCAGTAAAGCCCAGAGTTAATTAACTCGACATTAGTTAATCGTAATTTACAATAGTGTTGCATAACGATACGATATATTCGATTGTCTTGCTCACTTCAAAGCGTCCGGGACGCAGTCCTTTGAAATCTAATCATTACTCACATGATGCATTGGTACCGAGATTGAAACCTTTGATTACGTATGTTCTTCTCCAAGGAAAAAGTAATTTTTTGTTAGGGTCATTGATTGTAGTAAATCTTTAGAAGTAGTAAATTTTAATTTTCTGCTCCGTAATACGTCCTTGAAACTTTTGAATGAAGTTTTGGAAAGTTTTTACGGTGTTTGAACTGGTGGGTTAGTTTAAATTCAACCAGTATAGAAGGAGGCTCTTGCTCTTCTGTGAAAAGAGCACCTTCTCATTTATCTTAAGTTCGATCTCGGTCCGGTTTGTACTCCAGGGTCGTAAAAAGCCCAACCTGTCTAGACCTGGGCGCCAGGAGCCAGGCACATTGGCTTCTGCCCTTTTTCCACCCTTCAAACTAACGTGTCTAACTTTCTTATTGAGGATTATCGTAACTATAACCTTAGTTTAAAAGGTCTAGCCACTTTACAAATTTAAAAAAATCGATTCTTGAGTATTATGAAGTATTATGAATCAACAGAAGGCATACTGTATTCATGTTTTATTTTTTTTATCCATGTATGGAAGACAATCTTCATTTTAAAATTTACGAGATTTTTCGTACAAGTTTGAACCTATGGCAAAAGCTAGGAAAATAATTTCAAAAATATCTGAATAGCACACACAAAAACTATGAAAATTTACCTTTAAAATGAGACCAAGGGCTTTTTAAAGTAATATTATACATATTTTCGGAGTTATTAACATTTTTGAAAATATTGAAATGAGGTTTTATGACAATATCTTTTTATAAAATACAGATTTTAACTTTCCCTTCAGCGTATATTAGCCGCAAAATTTTATTAGCTTCCGTACTATTTTGGAGAAAAATTTTTCAATTAAGTATTATAAAAATCAGAGAACTTTAAGCAACTGCTAAAAAAAAACAGGAGTACTGACAATTTCCAACAGTAGTGTATAATATAAAGTTCTCAAAAAAATATTCATGAAAATCTATTTTTTGAAATTTGTAAAGTGGGTAGACCCCTTAAAGTCAAGCAAAAAAAACCGAACTTTTAATGAAGAATAAAGTCTCGACCACCCTGAAATTCAACAAATCCATCAGTATTGCACTCCATTGTATTGTAATGCATTGTATTCAAATTTTTCAAGTCCTGAGGGCAGGTCCTCGAAAGAAGAATGTAATAACGAAAAATAAAACTGCATAAAATAACTTGAACCTAAAAGTATAATATATTCCGGGCTGTAGTGCACATAGGGATTTTGAGATATTCGTAAACACAGCATAGCCGATTGCGTGTTTGGGGTATGAGGGAATGAGTCTGTGGAGGATTAGCGACAGCGAGGGTCAGGAACCGAAAAATCAAGGGGACGTTCACCACCTGGCTGATCCAACCCCCTTCATAGCTCGTGCGCGACTCCACACTCGAGTACATTGCCATATTACCCCCTATCTGCAAAATAATGCATCGCACGCCATGTTATTTTTATTACAGTGCATCTACATACCTACCGACCACGCGATTCCCTAGGCACGTTGTTTGAGTTGTTTCCGCTCCACCTGCGTCTCATTTCTATAATGTTTGTTAAATATTACCTCTCTTTCCCCTTAAGCCACCTTCTTTACTGTTACTCCGTTGTTTTACGAGAGATATCTTATCAGCGATTACTTAGAGCTACCGACTTTAACAGATAGGATTCTCTTATCGATTTGGTATACATTTCACAGACGCGCATATTTTGTTTTTCCGCTATTAATTACAGTTCGGATTTTCGATACTATCTTCTCTGACCTAATCTTGTTTGACTATAGAATAATTTATTCCGAGTATTCTCAAGATTATCTAGAGATTCTTGAAAGATTTCAACAATGCTGTGTTTATTTTGCCAAGAAAATTACGAGATTCATTCATGCAGTTTCTGACGCATCCTCAAGGCACTCGAATGAACTCGAGCCAAGATACCTTTCGATTTTCCTGTGAAATCGAGTCCCACGCGAGACCAAGGTTCCTAAAATTGCAATTTTACGCGTTTTTTCGGTGTATCCGATTGTTAAAAATCTAAAAATAAATCGGTTTTATACACTCTTGGAAATTATAATTTATATTAAAACTGTATATTTTTAGGAGTTTATCGTCGAATTTATCGGCAAGAAAGTAATCATAAATTTGTCTCACAACCGGTTTTTCTACTCCAATTTTATAAGATCATTAAAGACTTTTTCATTAGCTGACATTTCGCCAATCGCATAATAAAAGTCAACTTTTTGAGAATCAAGAAGATCAGTGACGT
>JAUEJJ010000038.1:3012628-3052031 GCA_032164275.1 Synergus coniferae
ACAGTCCAGATAAATTGAAAAACTTCGTTTTCATTTACGTCTTCAAATAACCAAAATTCAAAGCTAATGTAACAAAGTAAAAAGTTTCTAGAGTTTAAAAAAATCAAATCTAATATTAATACGTTTTATTTAAAAATATGAATGATGACATCAAAAGATTCCTTGCTTGGATAAAAAAGAATTAAATATATTTTTGAAATGCATGTCAAGAGCAAATTTAGTTTCGTCAACTTTACGCCCACAAGAATAAAACTATTTTCTAAAACTAGTATCACATGCCCTTAATAACTAAAAAATCGTTAATGCTTCCTCTATGAGGAAGCAAATGCACTTGTAACTTCATCATAAGGAGGAAGCAAAGTGCTCAACAAATGAGCACAAAAAATATAAATACAGTTAAATGAAACGCCCAAGACTGAATTCGTAGCTAGTTTATAGTATATGTAATATGTTAAATATGTATTGATGCTGTAAAAGAGAATAATATAACTAGAAGTGGAGAATGAGAGTAGACTGGAAGAACACCTTTCACGGTAATTTTAGTCAGCGACAATTTGGCACCGTCTCCACCAAAAAGCAAATCGCGAAAATCGAGTTCGCGACGAGAAAGAGAGTGCTTGCGAGAATGGTAGAGGTTAGCTAGAGTGGAAAATAGAAGTAAAGAAAGACGGCAAGAGAGAGCTTCTGTGCAGGGCCGACGCAAAATTCCATTTTCTCTCTTGGAGAGCAAACCGCAGGACATACGTCTATTTATATCGCAAAGAAGCGCAGCTTAATGAGTCTAGGAACTGTCACGCAGAGTGAGATATGATCTCACAGCGTGTCAGCGGACTGGATAAAGAGAGCAAATTGTCGTCAACAAAATGCACTCTTTTACTACTAAAAACATCCCTTAACTGCTCCACACACAAAAAAAAAATTAAGCCCTGCTCGAAGCCCTGACGTTTTTATAATACATGAAAAAAAAGATTCCTTGAATCAAAAAATGTTTCTCTCTCGGTTTCTCTGATTAAACTTCCGCACTATTTCTTTTAAATTTGAGAAAGCTGACGTAATAAAAAAATAGAAATCAATCAACATTATCCCGTTACTTGTACACGACTGTAAACACATGTAATCAGTTTCGATGAGAGTTTAGAATGATAAGATAGTCGATAAAGTTGATAGAAATGATGCAGCCACACGAGGAATAAAAAATGAGATAATTCATGTAGCGTAAAAGTTGACTTTTAAAAATATTAAAAAAGAAAATAAAAAAGAGAATACATTCAGATTCTGGATGTAAAAAAACATTTAGCAGTTTTCTACTTGATGACGTTCAAAAAATTATGAAAATCAACTTCACCAAAATTGACAGCTGATAAGTGTTATCAATACAGATTAGTTTGCAAAAACTAATTCAAATTATCAGAAAACTTTTGGTGACAGAGATAAGTGATAATCTAAACTGCTAGCAAAAACTGATTAAAAATCAGATACAAAATGTATCGACTAAAAAATAAACGAAGAAAAAAAAAACGAAGAAAAAAAAAGGTTATTGGAAATCAATCATGTGTAATCATCAATTCACTATCGAGAAACGTTTGATATAAAATGACTGGAGGTGGACAAAGTAAACAATACAAAAGTTTTTCCGCGAACTCGGTTTCCCCAGGAAAGTGCATTGTTCCGACAACGATACTAACTTAGCTTCTCGGAAATATCTTGAGACTTTATGTCGAATCTTTGGAAGCGATGACCGAGTAAATAAATACTTCCACTAAAATCTTGAAGATTTAGTAAAATTGTATACAAAATTTCAGGTAAACAAACAAATAAAAAAAAACCGTAGAAATACGCAATTTTGAATTCCCCTATACCTCTTTCCGTCGGATTCTCAAATCTTACAATAATTAGAAAACTGAGCGATTTAAATTTTGGAATTGTTAAAACTGTATAATTAGAAATAAAACTTGTACTTTTCAAGAATTTTAAATCGAACTTATTTAAAATAATATTTATGTGACATTTAAAGTGACTGGATGAGTTTTTATACTAAGAATTACAAAAAAAAATGTCTGTCATTTCCCGGTTTTTTCTACTCTCAAGAAATTTCCGATTTCCTGGTTGAGAAGTTATGTTATCATTATTTTAAATTAAGAAAATTAAAGACATGTCAGTTTTTAAAATAGGTCTTTTCAAACTTCGAAAAATTATTAAAAAGTTTTCCTTTAGAGAGAAAAGTTGTCAGAAAATGATTTATGAATATGAATATGATTAATTACAATTAAATTTAAATTTCTAGAAAGACTAATTAGAATTTGCGAACAAAAAAAATTATATTATATCTTATTTTGCAATTGTAAATTCAATACAGTTACCGTGTTTACTTCAAAAACATTGAGAAATTTATTATAAGACTCCAGGAAAATTGATTCAGAAACAACAAACGAAAAAAAAAACAAATAATTCGATTCGCCATTATTGAAAACCGAGCTTCCGAGCTGAGAAACCCAACACTACAAAACAGTCTGAAGACCTCCAGTTACTGACCAAAGCCCCGTTTTCTCAACATTGACAATAAAACTTGCTACCTCCTTATACAAGAATGAAAAAAGGGATGCACATTTATTTTTCATTTAAATACTAAAAACATTTTAAAACTCAAGATCTGGGAGGTGAAAATTCACTGGAAGAAAACTCTTTATCTGTTTTGAATAAAATTTTGAGAATTTGAAATTGGTTCAATTCAATGTATGAAGGTCACACCTTGCATAAATTATCGAAGATAATATGCAATAATTTATAGGACCACAAGTTGACGAAATTGATATTCTAGTTCTAAAATACAAAGCACATTTTAAAGAGAACATATAAATTCCAAGCTTGGATCTACCTGAACACTCATTCATTGAAAACCGCGGACTTCCGAGAAGCCAGTTCACTTGTATCAAATTAAAAAAAATGGTTTCAACTCACTCCAAAAATAATGCACGGTATCCATCCAAATCGGGCAGAAAAGTGTGGTCCAGTGCTCACAAGTTTGGCGAACGAAAAAAAATTCGTTGGCCTTTCCGAGCAAAAAGTACGCCTCAATATACGCACTTGCAAAAAAAAACTACACTTTCACTAAAATCGAGTCCAAAAAAACTCTCGTAACAAACAAAAACTTTCGAACAACAACAACGAGAACTTTTCCCGCGGTTCGTGAATGCGTCACATTTCATGTCACTACATACTTTCAAAAACACATAATTATATTCATAATAATTAACTATCACATCCCATCTGAGAATTAAACCGAATATCAATTCACACCTGTAGCGAACAGTGCTCTCCAATAAAAAAAACCGGGTAACTATTAATATATAGATAAGGATATTTTTTATTTGAGGTTAGGTGTTTGAGGTTATCGAAAAAACCGTTGGAAGAAGGCTTGACTTTAGATTTGAATTGAATACTAGGTATTGAATTAAAAATTGAGAGCCGGCTTTGGAGGTAAATTGGTAAAGTCGCGTAGCCACAGAGTGCGAACTGTGAAGACTGAGAGGGACAGACGAACGGTGGCGTGTCGTTGCTTGTCTGTCTCACGCACGCACGGTGTGTATACACTATACACTATACAGTATCCACGGTAGGTAGACTCGGTTTAAACTAAACTCTCAAATCGCTTTACTCGCACGGCAGCGGCAAAGGGACCATCTCAGCTCAGTAGCAGCAACTCGCAGACTGAAGTCGCCGGAAGTCGCTAGTGGCAGACATGACAAGTATGCAAAGTATTGGCGGAATTAGTCCCGTCTCGACTCGAGTCTCGACTTTTCGTCGTGTGGCAAGGCCTACTCGTTTGACTCGTTTCGGTTTCGGGACGCCCGGATCGTATTCGAGATTTCGAGGCGTCGTCGCGTAATAAACTGACGTTATAATGTGTACTTACCACAGGGCGAGCTGACGTGGTTCTACGCGGTGGCACACGGCTTTTCGCGAAAATTCGCACGTTATTATTCCGGGGCCCCCCCTGGTAAATACGAGCGAGAGTCACCACTCTGTTTTTGGTATGCCAGGAATGACACAAAGAATCTGGATAACGCACACGCCTGCTGCGCAACCGGTCTGCGCACACGCTGACACCGAGCGGCCGCGGGAGAAACCAGAACCCGAGGTCGCGCGAACTTGAGCGAAGATGCCCGAGTCGCGAGAGAAGGGGCGGTGCCCCCTCCAGTTCAACTACCCCCACCTAGCAACAGTAAAGGGATATCAGTCAAGCCATGCACGTATGAGGGGCTTGCTGTGGATGCGAGATTCGGGGCACTTGTTGATTTTCAGAATGAGTTTTACCTGCTTTGCTTAGCTTGTCGACAGTAAATTCCCAAATGACAGATGAAATTAATTGAATAAATAAAAGTTAAAGGGTAGATAAGCCAAGGGGCATAAATCCTATTTCCTCAAAAATAATATTATTAAATAGCTCAGACCTTCAAGTGATATAATCAAGGCCGAATTTAGGGGGAATTTAAGAATTTGAAGGCCTTCACCATTTGTACATAAACTTAAAAAAAAAATTTTTAACAAACATTAGGATTGCTAACTCAGTTGAATATCTCGCCCGGAATTTTTCATTTATTAGTTGTTGGAGGAAAAGAGGGGAGAGGAGCCGAAAATATACATTTATTATATTATAATAAAAAGGGCATCTAACAGATGTTTGCCCTGGGCCTCCCCATATCCAAATTCGGCCCTGTATATAATTGATAATTAAAAAAAAATCTTTCTAATCAATGATAATGTGATATTAACCGATCGATTTCAAATTTTAGAGGTTCAAGGACATGTGATGATTACAATAAGAGCAAACTTTGTTTTGCCAACTTTACGTTCGCAATAATTATTATTTTTATTATTGCAAAAGTAAAGTTAGCGAAAATAAATTGCTAGAAATAATTTCACTAATTTTCCAATAAAATAATAAATTCTTATATTGTTTGACGGATTCACTAAGTGAAATTTAACTTTCAATTTTTTTAAATTTGAAAAAAAGACTTTCTTAAATCCAGGAAATTTTGAAAATCTGTTCTTTCTTTCTGACAATGAGGTGGATACGTAACCTGGTGCAACAATGTCTGACGTAAGAAAAGATCGAGGGAGGACACTAAGGACGACAGGTAATAACGAGGAAAAAATTGTGAAAAGAAAGTGGGCGTGTGAGACTTTCTTGGTGAACTAAAGTCCAGAAGACCAGGGTAAATACAAAGATCTCAGGGGCCATCTAGGGTCACTGCTTTTGTACCTTCCTAGGTACAGGTTCGAACCCCCTGGATCAAGATTTACAAAAAACCTTAACGACTTATCCCCTTTCAAGTCAAATTATATTTACGAGCCTCCTTTATATATACCACAGTGGCATAAACAGAGAGAAACTGATCCCTTGTTTGAATAATTACTTAAATATAAATCCTTAATCTACAAGTATATTTTGTAACAAAAGGATTTTTAAATTTAATTTTGGGTTCTCTCCAAAAATTAATTCTTTGAGACATTTTTGACTGTTTTCTAATTTTCTAAATAACTACTAAATTGAATTTAAAAAATTAAACCGAATGTGTAATAATGAACGAAAATGATAAGGTGATTTAGAAACTTCGGATTAAGAAAACAAGCTCAGGAATGTCTATGAAAATTTACATATCGCTAAATAAAAAAGACATTAAGTAATTGAGTAAATAATAACCTCGATAATAACTATTATAATGACTCACTAACTTGACTGTCTTACAAGAAATTCTATGTAAGCTGAATGTTTTTAAATTTAAAGGCTTCATCGGGACCTGATCAATTTAAAACTATTGCAAAATAAAATAAAATAAACTTTTATCCGGCACTAACTGTACGTTTGTCTTTATTTAGTTTTTTTGTTAATTCTCAAACTATAATTGAATATTTATCGACTCTTTTCGACGACTAGGTTTACTCAATCGAACTTGTAGACAGTATAAGACTCACGTTGAAAGGCCGAGGAGGTTCGCGTTTTATTATTAGACCTATCATCACTTTTATTTTGAGATAGATTGCACCCTGCTTAATTTTAAATTCGATTGCAAATGTAGATCGACGAATTACGAGAAAAATGTAACGATTTGTCAGCAAGACAAATTTATTTGGATTTAGATTTATTTGGATTTAGATTGCATTCAAAATATTTTGACTTTTTATTAGGAAAAAAATTCAAATATGTATAATTTATTCTAAAAAAGAATCGACAGTGGTGCTATTTTTAAAAGAGAGGAAATTTCGAAGAAAAACTAATCACTGGTCAGGGTTTTAAAAATTGTGTTTAAATTGGAAACCGTGACTTCACCAGCCCATCTTATTTGCGATGTGTCGATAACGATAAAGATTAAAGCTATTTATCAGCAACGTTTACACGTGCGAATTAACGCATAATCCTGTACACGCGGAAAATACTGTAGTAGCATTTGTCAAGTATATTTATGTCAGTGGATGCTTCAGGGTCGAGGATAAAAAAAGAATTTACAATATTTAAATCTCTAAAGTCAGGCTAGAGAGAAGAATTTGGCGAATTAAATCAGAGAAAAAGTAATAGAATTACTAAATATTTTTCGATTCAAGATAACGAAATGTATTGTAATTACTTTAATGAATGTGATGTAATATAAAAATTAATATTCTTTTAAATATTTTTCTTTGATTTTTCGTTTTTCCGAGTTGTAAATTCTTTGGAAAAAGTCTATGATACGGGTATCGCGTAGACACTATAATACAATATGCAATATAGCACAAGAATATCTCAGTTAGTTCCTGGAAATAAAGACATCCGTCTTCCACCGTCTTCGCGATAAACGTTTTTCGAGCAAGAAAATAAGGTGCATTAATATTTTGCTTCGGTGGCAAACAAATAAGACAACGATAAGAAGTAAAAAGTACTTTTCTATCTGGACAAACGAAAATTATTCTGACTTTGTTTATTCCTTGCTTTTTAATAATAAAAAATCGAAAATATAGTTTCCAGGGCAGAATCTTTGAAAGATTCACTTTCGATGATTTTAATAAAATTTAATGTAACTCTTCGAAACAGTTGAACGGAAAATTTGAAAGGACTAATTTCAATGAGATTAAAAAATAGTATTACCAATAAGCAAAACCATAATTATAATCCTGAAATTGAAGTGGGCGAGTTAGAGGAAATTCAGAAATTTCCCATTGGATATAGTTATAATTTAATTAGAGACCAATCCCAACGTGTGGTTATCAATATTATGGAATATAGAATCAACGAGGTATTCGTTAGACTGATTGCAATATTCCCTTCAATACACTAAACCGAAATCTCTAATTACTCTGATTTTCAAATTATGTAAATGTGAAGAGATATAATATAGCATCATGGAGAGATCGAAACGGTTAGAAGCTTTCAATCGACGATAAAAAAGTACCAATAGAGTGCGACGCAGATTTTTATAAATTGCAAGATGATAATTCTTCTTTTCTTTTAAATTTAAATTGTTTCTCATCATGCAACGCCTCATTTTGCATTCAATCAAGAGTCGACGATGCCGGGAATCGAGTCAGGTTCAGTTCATCGACACGAGACACTGCAGGCGAACACCTGACTGGTGCAAAAAATTCGCAGCGTCGTCACAGCAGAAAAAAAGTACGCCGACCTAAAGTTTATAGAACTGTTTCTTTAAGAAATGAGCAACTTTTCGGAAGATTACGAGACCGCTTATTGGAAGACTGAAAAAAGAGGCGCACTCGATTCTTCGATTATAATGAGCGTGTGCCATATCTGCAGGGTCAGCATCGATTTAATTACAAGCGCCTTTAAAGTCATTCTGAAAATTGATCCGATCGCTGGAAACCGTTCTGGTGAAATCTGTAGACAATAAAATAATAGAAATTATTGTGCAAGTGAGAAAGAAGGTCTTCTAGTAATAACTAAGAGGTTTCATTAATCTGCGATAATTATATTCTAAACTTACTAAATTCTAATAGATTTTTTATAATTTTCAGATTTAGATGTCACGTGATTGTGGGGGTGAGTTCGTGAAACTGCGACTATAAACTCAATGGATCTTTGCAGAGGTGTGCTACCGATACATCCAACTTCCGGTATGTCCCTCATTCCTGAGTCCCCAGGGCGAGTATCGAATGGAATCTGTCCAACCCCAACCAACGTTCAACGAGTAAGATTCGAGATCCTGCCAGGAACTGGAGATGGAGAGCAATGTGGAAACGACGAGAGTGGTATGCCGAGATATGCAAGATCCGGAGATGTACATTATTCGACTGATAAACCGACTCGAGGGTGAATGACAATCGCAAGTCTTCTCTATATTTTCAGGATTAAAATTCCTTCCAACAGCTCTTTTACAATTTTAAAATATAATAAAATCAATTTGATCTTTCATTAATTTAAGAAAATCATCACGAGTCGGTTTTCCTATATAATTAAAGTTCGGTTCTGGAAACTAAGCTCTAATAAATGATTCTAATGCTGGAAGCGAATCCGAGTAGTCTGAGAAGAGATTTAATAACGTTTTATTTTTGTGCAGAAGTAAAGTGAACTTTCTCACGAACGGTGGTGAGGCGAAAAAGTAAAAGGTCGATAAACACATCTCTTATCGTTAGAAAGGATTGAAGATAGAAGTAGTTTCCAACACAATAATACAAAAACTAAAACTCCTACGCCTGATGAGAGACGGTAGATATTGAAGGCGAAGAAAGATTCGCGCGAGGTTACTCAAGTGTATTACTGCACGATAGCGTTCCATAATACCTAAATATGTAATAATATCTCTTTCAGAAGTTCCTGGAATACTTCTCTCGAGAGAAAACAATTCGATGAAAATGTACTCCTCAAGGTATTTCAGGTGAGCTTCCACCCTCTGATCTCTTTCATTTTCCCAGCTTTGCACTCGGGGGAAGCACAAAATAATCCATCAACATCTTCCACTGTTTTTAATTTACAATAATATAGTTTATTTTTAGGAAAATCCTTTGGATGAATCTCTGACAACACATTCTCTAAAGAGTCTGAGAATGAAAATAAAGAGAGGAGAACTAAATTCTGAAACAAATTTCCGAGATACTTTGCATCGTTGATGTTCTTGTCGCTTCATTTATTCAACATGTATCACAGTTGAAGAAAAGTTCCAGAAAGCTTTTCTTATAAGAGCGAATTTCACACGAGCATACGATTCCATAGAGTTCCGATGCAGAGTTTTCCTTCTGAATACTCGGGGTATTAAAATAACTCACCTTGTGAGCCAATATTTTGGAAAATCTCATCCTTATTTATCCATAATAAGTAGGTATACCATAATATTCTGAAGTTTTCTGGATAATGTAATTAAAAACTTCCTAGAAGATTATTAAAATATACGGCAATAAATCGTCTATCAATATTGTCAATAAAATAATATATCTATCAATTTAGAGTTAATGGAGAAATAAAGAGAGGAACATAGAGAAGTTGTTTTAAGTAGATATTTTCTCAGATTTTGGATTGTATCGAGGGAGATAGTCCTAAAGCATATATTTGAAAACGGTTATTATGTGAGGCTCCTAGCACGATAGATATCGTAGAGGCGAGTGGTTTCGTATCTTAACGAGCTTTTCATCGTCATCGGGATACAAATGTTCACCATTAGGATCGCAAGAGGTCGTGATTTCAACCAATAACCCTGTTCGACTCACAGCCTCACAAAGTGAATGCAATGCTGGATCTAACGGCCTCTGTGATCATTGCTAACACGTCATGGATTTAGAAGAGAATCTGCATTGCAATTCATAATATCAGATACCGCTATCGTTTATTGAGAGTCTGTAATCTAAGATCTAGATTTCTAGAATCCTGGTGCTAAGTCCAAAATTAAAGGCTTTAAACTCGAGGTTTTAATTTAATGTTTTCTGAAAGACCATTTTTTTGTCTTTTTTGAAAGAAACTGAGATTTGGCACTCGATTTTTGGACATACACTCATCATCATATATGCCTTAACATTTGTCACTAGGATTTTACATTGAAAACAATTTAATTACATGTAAAATCCTAGTGACAAATGTTAAGGTATATACGATGAACTGTACATACACTAAACTTTCAGATTTCAAAATTCTAAAAGATTTTGAACATTTCAATACTTCTATGGGTATTTTTAATACTTTGCGGAATATTAAAAGGAATAAAAAAAATTCTAAAGATTTGATATGAATTCGACAGTTTTTAAAATAATTTAACGTCGTTAAATTACAATAATAAATACTTTTTGGTAAAACAAAAAATATTTATTATTGCGAGCGTAAAGTGGGGAAAGTAAATTTGCTGTAATGGTAATTACCACATGTCTTTAAATTTAAAAATCAAAGAATTTTACAATTTAGAGAATTAAAGAAATATTTTTCTGAAAAACATGTTAGTATCGAGGCTAGTACTTTAAAAATAAATACCTTGTGTGAAGAAGAACTTTTTTCTCTAATTCTAAGCAAAGAATTTTTCAGGATCCCCGAATTCCGTTCCACATTGATGACCTAAAGAAAAATTTTTTTTTATTTATCTGTTCAAATAATACCAATTCGTTCCTTATTTACGATTTCCTATTATAATGTTATCGAAAAATTTATATTGCATTAAATTGATTAAAATCTACACATAGAAATGATATAGAAAATATAAATGTGAGGTTAGGTAATTTAATCTTCTAATATTATAGGCATGTACCTCTTAGCTTAAAAAACTATAATAATATCAGAAGCTCATCACGTTGGAAGGGCACTATACACTATCTTATAACACTTTTTCACTTTCTAACAATGAATAATTACTCATAATATACTTACACGAGGAAAAAAAAACGTTAAACGCAACAGTGAAAACAATTGAAAATTTGAGAACCACGTGATGTAACTGCACACGCAAAAAGCGGAAAAAGAAGATACATATTCAAACCGATGGCTTCTGCGCAAGCGCGTGGCGCGTCAATGATGGTTTAAAAATTTAAAAAGAAAAGTGTTTTGATTCAATCAAATCACTTTCTAAGTTTAAATTAGTGACAGTAAATAAATTACTGTTAAGATATCTCATTTCTTAGGATCAAACACATTTTTTTCCATTATAGACTTATTTTTATATTGAATTAAAAAACAGTTAAAGAAACGATTTTTTTTTATTTAATAACAAGGCGGGAAACAAAAATATTCAATCCTATGACTTCTGCACAAGTGTGTGGCGCCTGAATATTTTAAAAATTAGAAAAAGCCTGTTTTTCTAAGGATTAAACACATTTTTTCTATTAAATTAAAAAAATAGTTAAAGAAATGTTTTTTTTTAATTTAATAAAAATATATTAATTACAAGTCATCGAAATTGAATAATTTTTATATCAAGACCTTTTGACGTAAAATTAGTATACTTTTATAGTTCTTATAACTGTATTAAAGTATCATATATTTTTTGTAAAATTCAATATTTTCACTAATAAAAAACGTTTGTCCCTAAATTTATACACATTTTCTGGGTGCGGTAGATTCAATCTATATTCTTAAATAATATTCAAGAAAACAATTTGATTGAATGAAACAATTTTTTCCCAAGCTATTTGGTAAATTTTGTGATTGAAAAATTTTCTAATTACATAAATATTAATTAATTTAAAGGGAAATCGAATTGAAGGTCGAAGTTGTTGACAACCTGCCTTCGATTTGGCAGATTTCAGAACGGACTGCGGATGTCGTAACCTACAGGATATCCGCGTGTTCCTTCTAATATAGCTAAACTGGACAAGAGAGGTCGTTATCCGCAGGATTTCCATGTTATAACATCGCGAATGATTTGTAGCCAAGATACCTGTCAACTGCCTCTGGTTCGCCTCACTCGCCTGATTTTATTGCTAGATTACGATATACTTTATTTTATTAATTCTACCAGATTCTACCTTTAATACAAAATATATATTTTACATAAGACGGAAAAAAACAGGTATCAAAGTCCCTTCAAATGTCATTGAAAATAGTTAAATACAAATTTTGTTTTTTTTTTTGTTTGTAATCAAAAATATTTCACTATTTCTTAATCTATTTTTTTTGTTACTTATTAAAAAGAATTATGGAAGATTCAGATACTGAAGCCAGAATCTATAAAGCCCTTGCTCTAATGCACTCAAAGGAGAAGAAGAGTGCAGAAAAACTCAGAAAGATGCTGGATTCCTTAATAGCAAAAAAATTTGGCCCTGAAAAAACTCTCGGGTTCAGAATTCCGAGGAACGTTTTGAAAAACGTGGAAAATTGCCAAGAAATTCCTCAAGCTCTTTCAGAAGTTGATTCATCTTCTGGTAATCATGATTTTATTTCAAATTTTCACTTTTCAGGAAAAAATTCCTAAATAAAAAATTTTATTCAAAAGGCGATGTGGAGAACTTTTTTTCTGACAGAATGGACGAAGTGTCGATAAAGTCTATAAAAAATTTTATGAGCGAGTCCGAGGATTCTGGTAATATGGACGAGGTTCCAAGGATATCGATTCCGGATGAAGGATCTGGAGACGGAGCCCTCTGCTTGGTGTGATTTCTTTTTAAAAAATTTATATTAAATTTCTATTAAAAAATGTAAAAGCTCTTGAAAATGAATCCGTTATTATAAGGTCTGCAATGGATCAAATTTGGGACCATTCATACTTCTCGAGTGTCATAACTGCGAAGAAGTCTACCATCCCCTCTGTCATCAACCCCCGGTCATCGAAATTGACATCTACGATCCCGAATTAATTTGGTTCTGTGGAACTTGCACCGAGAATGCAGCCAAGGAAGATAAATATAAAACCGACTCAAAGAAGGAACGAATCGAGAAATCGCAAGAAAGATCAAGAAGGAACAAATCCAAAACTCGAAAACGAAAAATTGAAGAAACTTGAACAACAACATAGAAGAAACTAACTATTGAATTAACTTATTAATTAACATTGAATTAAATGTTCAAATTGATTAAATCTCTTTTCTATTCTCTACAATTTTTCTTTTTAGTTCTTCTCGACGGGTGGAAACTTTTAATCACGAAATCTTCTTTCGTCCCTCTTAATTCAATATTTCGAATCTGGTAATTTCGCAAGATATCCTGCTTTCGCGTTGGTTCAACTTTTATCAGATTACAAGAACTTTTCTCTCGACGTTTCCGTTCGCCTCGACCTGAACATTACCCAGTTGAGTTCGACGTACGTTTGTGGCGTTTGTTGCTCTCCATTAAGGTCAAGCGAGTTCAATTGCCTTAGAAGCAGTACTAACTTTGAAGCGTCCCGACATCGATCACTCTCATTCTAATTGATTGATCATAAAAAAGAGCGTTAGAAAATCACGTACTGCGAAGAGTCGGTAATAGCCGTGATGGACGACGCACATAGTTACGTCTTTTTTGGACCCAATGCACGTTTTCTTCTTTTCATCCTTTCCAACTTCAAGCACTTTCCAATTTCAAATCACGTCCTTGAATCTAATTATTCAAACAAAAAAGCTTCTACAGATCCACAATGTCTACTTGAATTTCAAAAAAAAAAACCTTGCTCATTCAACGGTTGTCCCTGAAAAATTAATTTTCAAGGTCAAGCCTTTATTCAAAGTAAACATTATTACAATTTAACAAGCTCCTAAGTTGAATTTTAATTTCAAGCCCTTCAAAATTTGAGAATGCTTGAATGTAAAATATTGTTTTCAAACCTAATTTCTAAATTATCTTCGAAAACAATTTTCTGACAGATATGTTTTATTCGCTTTTGGCGTAATCTCTTACATTTTCGTTCTTGTTTTTAACCGCAGATCACATTTCATTCATTCGCTCGTTAGTTGACAATCTCAAGGAATAAATAAATATGTTTTATAATAGAAGCAATCGTTGTCGAATAGGCGACACGATTGCAATCATGCTTCACCATCGTAAAGTTCCTCTCACTCTCAAAATTTCTTCTATAAATTTCATCAATTTCACACTGTAATCTCATTTATTGACTCTCCGATTTCACTCCCACCACATTAAGATTGGCAAACATAATCTCTTTAAGAGGATGACAAAATCTTTTCAAGATTATTTGTCTAGAAACAAACTAGTAATACTTATTATGCCAAGCTCCCGGTTTTTTTTTTTTTTTTGAAAGAATTTTTATTCTGCCTGTTTTTATCATCGCCGACTTGACTATTTTTTATGAAGCGCCACGAAGAGACATACAGCCCAATTCTCGAGAGAGTGGCTGTGCCAAACGACTGACATTAATTAAATAGAACTTGTAACACGTGTCAAGGGTATCAACTCTTGCATTTGACACCAAGCCTCTGGCACCAACAAGTTCTTTATACCATACTTTGTACGAAACACAGAAATAAAATATCTAGACGATCGACAGAGAGTTTCTTCAAAAGGATGTAAAAATTACATATAAACCCTGGAAGCCATTAAAAGAGGCAGTGGAAATATTACAAAAAATCTCCGGAAAAAAAAGTTTGAACACAAATGCGAGGCTTAAAATTTTTTACTTATTTAAAAATCTTCTGATGGTAAGAATTTATGAACTCTTAGAAAATAAAATTTTCGGAAGAACGTCGATTTCAAAATTCATTTTGTGAAAGGACCTTCAATTTGTGAAGCAATTTGTACTCATTTTCTGAGACATTTGTGCAGTAAATTGACCGAGTTGATTCAGTTTCACATTAAACTTTGGTTCTCAGAGTCGATCGTCTCCAGTTCGCAAAAAACAATTAGGTTTAGAGGCGCTTGTAATATAAAGTACTCTTAGGTTTGTTACTTAATTACGCTCTTAATCCAAAACGCGAGTATCAAGTGATTCATTAAAGATCATTTTTCTGAAAGCGCAAAGTTTTTCTCTCAAAATCGGAAACTTATTATTATTTTTAATGCTTTAGTGTATCACTTAGAACCGAGCTTAGAACTTATTTGATAATTATAATTGTAGATCTAATAATATAGAGTAATAATTACAATAATAACGGTGGTGGTATTCGTCTCTTCATAATAATTTTGGAACAAAGTCGCACAATCATAGCTCCTTTAATATTTAAAAGACTGAATAAAAATCCGAAATCTTTTTTGTGCAGAAAGAAAATTAATAGAAGAGAAATTTTATAAACGGGAAGAAAACGAAAACAAAATTCGAGAAAGGGGCACTTCAAATTGTACAACTCTGTTCAATTCTAATCTATTTAAATCGTTACGATCGATTCAGAGTTAAAAACTTTCTTCGACGATATAAATTACAAATTACGAATACAATAATCAGAGAAATCCGAAATTTTCTCTTGTGCGATCAGAGTCAACTCAACTCTGATGACATATCAAAATAGAAATTACTGTATAGTAACGACCACTTATCTGTAAAAATGTGCAAAAACGATAAGTATTATCGAGTTTTGAGTGCTATCTAAAGTTACATTGGAACAACTGCCGTCTAAAACAGAATTTATAGTGTTTTTTTAGATGATTATGATCAAAACTAGCCACACCAGGGGGACTAGTACTATAACACCAAAAAGTTTTTTAAACTAATTTCAAAATCGGTACTTCACTTAAATTCTACACATTCGCTACGAATACTTCTTAAAGCTACGCAGTGCGTGTAATAAATTAAATTTATGAAAATAAAATAAAAAATATAGATACTCTGGGTTGCTACAGAATTTCGATTTCAAAATGAGATCAATTTCTCTAGTAAAAAAACTTCCTGTGTCTTGTTTTCAGAACTCTGTAGCAAATCTAAAACAGCAACATAATCTCCTTAAAATTCCACGTTTTATCCCACACTTTTATAATCTTTCTTCCTTTCTTAATTTTCTTAAGCCTTAATAAATAGAGTTCAAATAAACTAAATGAACCAAAAAGTACCCTGAGAATGCCAGGCTTTAAAATGCAAAAAACAAAAAAAAATATATCAACAAATAAATAACTGAAGAAACCAAAAATTAAAAATTGTGTTACTTCTCCCAAAGGGGATACGACAAAAGTTCCAAACGTTGGAAATACATCTCGAGTGAATTTCCGCCGGAAAATGTTGCTGCACATTTAAAAAGGGAGCTTCGCTCCGAGTTTGATTAGTTCCTTTATCGACAATAACAGAGAACTTTGCGATGTAAAGCACATACATACTCAATCACTCATTCTCTGAATGTAACTCTCGTTCAAATCTCAAGGCGGACTGGCCTACTGCGCATGGCCGGCGATTCATGATTTTTTCGCCTATGGAGAATTCGTGATTAGGAAAGAAATGTTCAATAAAATTTTAAAATAGATATTCTATAAAATTCCAGAATATTCCTCAAGATTCCACATTTTCCAAGATTATAGAATTTTCTATTCCACAAGGTTCAAAAAATGAGAAGAACTCTTTACAAGAGAATTCTAGGAAAAAACAGAACGTTCCAGAATTTTTAGAAAATTTTAGAAATAAAGAATTTTTAATCAAATTCCAAATCATTCTAAAAAATTTCTAAATTACATTCCAAAATATTTTTGAAAATTTTTTTAGCCTTCTCCATATAGTCCAAACTGTAACCGCTGCCCATGCCTACTGCGTTTTCTAAATTACCAGTCCGGTGTATACCAATATTCATATATTGTAAATCGTATATTAATATTCACATATCTATATATATATATAATATCCATTTCTACGAAGATAAAATAACAAATGTTTAAAGCGGTTAAGGTCACATCGACTAGAATGATTGACTCGACTAGAGCTCCCACTTAGTAATATACATTTTCGACGCAGGTATTTGATCCTCCTCTTCTGACCATTATTACAACAGTCTTTTGAAATTCTTTGCAAATTTCGTTCATCTAGGGCTAAATGCTTCCGTTATATTTTTGAGTGCGATGCATCTCGTTTACTAGCTAGTGTTACTAGAAATTTTTTGCTAACAGATACAATTACGAAAGGCCATTATACGTTTCGTCAAGTGCCTGGTGTCTAACCATGGAAATCTAAAAAAGGGTACCTGTGTACTGTAGAAAAGAACAAAATAGATTTTTCTTCAGAGGAGGTAGTTGGCAATATTAAAATTTAGTTAAAAAGAATTCCGAAGAGGCAAGAGGCACTTGAAAAACGAACGTATTTTATCATAAGGGGTTAATCTCGCTTTGTGGCGGATAAACCGTTTCCTACAACCAGATGCTCGTGAGGGAAGTCCAAAACCACCAACACGTGAAATCCCATGTTCGCCGAAGCTATCACGTATTCGCAAAGTGAGAACCAGCTAAACGCTATTGATATAAATTAAGTCATGTTAGATTCATTTTTAAAAAGCTTTTGCCGATGTAAATTTTTGGTGTGTGAATAGTAAATTTACTTTATTAAAATATTTATGCTTACCCAAGTCGTGACATAACAGTCGATGCTTCAGAAAGAAGATAATAAGGCCAACAGTGCTGACGAGACTCGTTATAAACAGGCCTTGTTTATACTGAAGACTGTGTGCATCAGGAGTCATTAAACGACCCAATCTTACTGCAGTCAACATGTATGTGAGGGAACTGACCATAAATACTATAAAGATCTTCTCGTGAACCGCTGAAAGATGATTTTACAAGTTTTATTAATAAAGATATAAAAAAATACTATTTAATTTGTATAATCTTCCCTGCTTTTTTGGATACAATTAAAATATTATCTCATACTCACCATAATTTTCCCTATTTGAAATATAGGTCACACCGCTGAGAGCGGCAACCTCGGCAATGTTGAGCCAATAACACAAATTTAAAAGCCTGCAGGCTACAAGCTTTGTAGACACATCCTCGATGGTCTGAAGGATTTTTCGGTAGTAGGCATAATAAACACTTGCAATCACAAGTCGTGGTCCAATGTGCAAAGCTATGCTAATTCGCCAAAGATACCTTTGTGGCGAAACGCCCGTAATGGCTGAGATCGATGGAAGAACATTGTATACCTAAATTCAATCCAAAAAAGAGAAAACTTCCTTGAGACACTTATCAAATCTATTTTTAATACTTGTGAATAAAATTCAATAAAACACTACAAAAATGAATAAAATGGTTATGAAACTGTGAAATAAAATCGACTACTTACCCGACAGTGTGTTTCATGGATATCGTCTTGTTGAAATATATATGCTGTGACGAAGCAAATTACTAAACTGACGAGAGGTAATGAAACTGTGGCTATGCAGAGTTTTCGAAATGGTATCGCTAGATATACGGAACTTTTGTTGCTTCCTATATTGTTCATCTCCATTTTGGCGTTTTGTCAGATTTATATTCTACTTCGGGTGGTTTTAAATCCGTAAACTTATCTTATCGCCTTCTGAGTGACAAAAGTTCATGATTAACTTAGACTGTGTAGAAAGATCCACCCTGTGGTGTTTATTTTATCCTTCATTGCATTTTTTATTCAACGAATGTGAATCTGAAAACAGAGAATTTCAATTTTAGAATTAATTTTCTATACAGTTATGTAAATTTCTTAAATAATTGGAAAAACGTTTTAATAGAATCTGAGAAGAGTGACAACTAAAAGACGAGAAAAATCAATGGCTAAAAGTGCTTAATATTGACTCAAACTGAAAATTGTTTAGCATTTCGAAGTATAATTTTCATGATCAGCGAATCGTGAAATAACAAAATAAATTCTCAGATGCATGAGAGAAAAATGTATTATCCACAGCTGTTTAGATTCATTCAATAATTCAATTATTCGCCTATCTGGCCAAGTGTATAATTTACAGAAACAATAAAACTTTTAACGAATTCTACGGAATAGTTCTCGTTTTACAACTTTCTATATTTTTTTATCAATTCTACTTTTTAGAATAGAATTGTTGAATCTTGATGTATTAATTGTAAAAATTGTTTAAATACAAACGCCTTCAAAATTCAATGAATATCAATACCGTTCAATTTGAAATATTTTAAAAGCGTGTTACATTTATGATTGCTTGATTCTAATATATTTAATATGAAAGTGTTCTATTTTCACCTGTTGTTTAAAATGATTACATAATCACTGGTAATTTTTCAACTTCTGAAAATATAAAACCGTAAAACTTGTATTAAATGTTCTGAACTTTCAGGTTTTATAAAATTGCCACCTGTTTATCAAATCCCATTAAATGATTTCTAAAATACTCTCCATTAATTAAAAATTTAAAAACTACAAGATATTCAAAGTAATATTAGAAATAGAAAATATACTAGTTATTGGAAAATTTAGATGCAATTTTTAAAAAAATGTAACTGACATTTACCAGCAAAGTTGCTCCATCAGCAGTAATTTTTTCGTTAACTTCCTTACTAACCAAACACTTCTCAACACTTATCAATCAAAAATCACCTAAAAAGCACAATGCGTTTGCAAAAGCGTAAAAAACCTAGAAAATAAAAATCTGTCAGGAGTAAATGGCGAGTGGAGTGAAATTGAGATTCCAACAAAAGCGAAACGGAAATTGAAAGCAGAATTGCTACGAGAAAATAACACATAAATTAGGGAATAGAGCACTACTTATCCTATAATCAGATTTTGGTCAATACTTAATTTACTCTAATTAGAAACTAAAGGGCAAATCGAACGAAGATTCCGATGGATGATCGATCGCCCCTTGTCAACATCCCGACGCGAAACAAGCTTCCCTCGAAGATCCTTTTTTAACTCAAACCCCAGACTTAGCTTCCAAAAAATAACAAAAATATCAAACAGACATAATTAGAAATTATCTCTACATACAAATGCTATGTTGATTCTTCGGCAGGGCAATGCGCAAAGACACTGCGGTGTTTTATCGTGTATACATCACTCATCACTCCATCCAAAGGTCAATCACATTTTTTAAAAAAACTCGAGTTCTTTTAAACCAAACTTTCTATTTTCTGATCCAATTTTGTGTTTGAAAATTTAAAAGCAAGAGTTTTAATCTATCTAGCCACTCTAGCCCCTCTAGCCCCAATAAAAGTGACAAATCTTTGAACTGTAGAGGTTAACGCATTGGCCAAGATCATGGCCAGGGGTAGGCGGTTCAAGAAGCAGGGAAATATGACGTCACGCGTTTCATTCGCTCCCTTCGCTCCTTTTCTAGGTATTTCTATGGCGTTGAGACACAGATTTCCCCATTTTTGATTGGTTACGATCAAACCGTAAACAGAAGGTGAAAAGCGCGCAATTTTTAAACAAAATTTTGCAATAACAATTTTTAAGAAAAAAGTAGGAAAAACGATAAAATAAAATATAAAGATATTAAAAAGGTATACAGTGAATGAAGATAGTAATATTTAATGAAAATTCGTATTAAATAAAAATCAGTTTATGAAAATTTCAAATTTCAGCACATTCCTGCAATACAAAAATTAAACACAAAATTCGAAGAATGTAGAGTTATTGCGTACAAATAAATAAACAACTTTTGAAAAAAATGTTTATTTTAATGATTTGCGATAATAATAATAAAATAATTTATTTTATTTTTAAGAAATCATTGGAAAGTAGTATGCATAGAGATACTTTTATTATCATATCTTTAATAGCATATTAGATTTGTAACTATGATTTTTAATTTAATCACTTTTTCAAATTTGTGGCGCGTTTGTCAAGACTTTCTGGTTCCAGAGTCCAGACCAGTCCAGACTGATCGGGATGCGCAGTAGCAAATCTGTGTCTTGAGAGTTGAGGATCTTTATTTACATCTGCCAATCACTGCCAATGTACATGTACATTACACTACATACATATTGCAATGTATTTTATTTTATACCCAACTGTACCCAACAAAAGATACCCAACCCAACCAGCCCTTCGCCTCGGCGTCCTTCGGCTTCGTCTGGCCAAAGATGTCTGGCCAAAGATATTATTCGTCTGCTTCGTCTTTTCTTTAGAGTGGACAACGCAGTGCTTGCAGTCGACTGTTGTGTTTATTTATACGATTTTACTAAATTTTATTCTGTGTTTTTAAAGAACCTGTTTTGATATTTGTATCAAAAATTTAATGATAAAGGTGATAAGATGTCTAGTGGACGGGGAATTCTTAGTTTACGTTTTAACCAAGATCAAGGTATGTTGTTAAAATTGAAAACAATAATTTGTTATTAATGTTTGAAAAAAGTAAACATAACCTCCTTCGACCTATAAATATATATATATATATATATATATTGATTTTGGTTTTTTTATTAAGAAACAGACTGTTATTCTTAATTTTGCGCTGATTCATAAATACATATTTATGATACAAAGAAATTGTTTGGGAGATAATTTGAAAGAAAGTTTTTTTTTTCCTTTTTAATAATTGAGATTTTATTTGTCATGCTTTGTTTGACAAATTTAATAGTTTATGTGTCTTTATTAATGCTCCCAACGAAATTCATAATGTTTATACTAAGATTTATTTGAATAAATATAAAAAGAAAATTGTTTGTAAAAGTGCTTACCATGAGTTTTTGAAGAAGAACATGTAATGAATGGTTCGTTAGGTATTATTTTTGACTCTTGTACTGTGTAAGTAACAATTGGATCTTTTATGTAAAGAGGATTCTATTGTTTTATAAAAAGCGTGCAAAATAGTTAAATAAAAGACAGGACATATTTAACACAACGCAGTTCCTTTGTTAAAAGCTGTTATCAACAAATCAGAGGCACTTATGCAATAATTACATCATTGAAGTTTAAATCTACATAGTTAAGGATGTTTCAGGAACTCAAATGATTTAAATTTCAGGTTTGATGGACATTTTTTACTCTGAAATAAAAATTTAAAACAAATGAAAAATTGGGATTTTATTTTATACTAAATGAGAAGATATGTATTTTTGTAGGATGCTTCACATGTTGTATGGAATCCGGACTCAGGATATACAACGTAGAGCCGCTCGTCGAACAAGCACATTATGAAAGCGGTTTAATGGGAAGCATCGCAATAGCAGAAATGCTTTGGCGATCAAATATAATTGCAATTGTTGGAGGCGGATCAAAACCTAAATACGCTGATAACGTAATTTTGCTCTTCGATGATTATTTAAAGAAATTCATCATGGAGATTACTTGCGCGGGTCCCATTAAAGCAGTTAGATTACGAAAAGACAAGTAATAATCTTTAATTTAGTTTCAATAATTATTTCATACATTTTTTCTTTTTCAAATTTTATTATATTTATAAATTTATTTATAAATTTAGGCTGATTGTGGCCCTTCAAAGAGAGATCCATGTCTTCTCCTTTCCGATAATTCGTAGGCTGCTTACGCTAGAAACTAGGGATAATCCAAATGGACTGATGGAAATTACCACCCTCGCGAGTGCTCCTAGACAACTGCTCGTATTTCCAGGTAGAGCTTGAAAAAGATATTTCTGATCCAAATAATTTTTTCTAACATTTATCTATGATTCTACGCTTTTAAAATAAATTCTGTGATTGTTTCAAGGACATAAAACAGGGAGTGTTCAATTGGTTGACCTAGGTACGACGGAAGCTGGAACTTCTAGTGCCCCAACCACTTTACCTGCTCATCAAGTAAGTAATTTCGAAAGTATCTATTATAGAAAAAAACTCCGACATAGAATTAAAAAAATCAAATTTTTTAGGGAGAACTGGCTTGCTTAGCAGTGAACAATACTGGGACGATGATCGCAACTGCTTCTGAACGAGGAACATTAATTAGAGTCTGGGACAGTATCACCAGAAAACGTTTAGTGGAATTAAGAAGAGGGACCGATCATGCTACAGTTTATTGGTACATATTAAAATAAACTTTTCTTTAATAATTAATAATTAAAAGTCTCATTTGTTAATTAACTTCTCATTTTTTACTTTTCTGCAGCATAAGCTTCAGCAGGGACTCTGATTATCTCTGTGTTTCCGGTGATAAAGGAACCGTTCACATATTCGCCATCAAAGACACACATCTTAATAAGAAATCCACGTAATTTATTTACTTTCTTTTAATTTATTTTAAGTACTATACTCTAAGGAATACAACCAAATTCATTTTCTAATTCGTAGATTCTCAAAAATGGGATTCTTAGGAGGAACTTATGTCGACAGCCAATGGGCATTAACGAATTTTACAGTGCCACCCGAAAGCCCTTGTGTCTGTGCTTTTGGATCTAAAAATTCAGTAATCGGTATGCAGTTATAATTTTTTATCTGAATTTTAAGTAAGAGTCAATTAATAATATTTCGAAATTTTATTCCAGCTGTTTGTATGGATGGAACATTTCACAAATATGTTTTTACGCCTGATGGAAAAAATTGCAACCGAGAGGCATACGATGTTTTTCTTGACGCCTGCAACGATGACGATTTTTAAATCAAGTAATATCCCTAACTTTAATTATGTCAACAGTCTATTTCTAATAAAACATGTACAGTCTATTAAAGAAAATAGATGAATGCAAATAGCATTTATTTTATACTCAACTATTTATGGTTAAACATTATTAAACAAAATACATAATGTAAATACAAATCACAACAGTCATAATTTATTTCTCCATTTCAATCCGACTTGTCCAGACTTTTCACATTTGCTCGTCTTCTTATATCTTCTGAAATTCCGCAAAAAATGTTATTTCAGCATTTTATTTTATAACTTTTCTAGAATGTTCTTTTTCATTTTTATGCATTTTGAATTATTATTATTAATATTAAGGGACGAATCCAGAGAAGGGCTTTTTGGTGACCTTTTTTTTTATAGAGTTCAAATAGGAAATTATAGAATCTGGGCTTTGGGAGGGGGCAAGCCACAGTGCCCACCCCCCTCGGATTCGCCCCTGTTATTATTAATTAGAACCTGATTTAATTGATTTTTAAATCCTTATTCAATGTTTAAATTCTTTTTCATTGGAATATTAATTATTTTAGAACATTGTGAAAAATGAAGTCAAATTAAAGATTATGAAATTCTATAATAAGTTTTAAGTGATAAATTATTTATTTAAAAAACTCACTGTAACCTGACGGATCCAACATCGGACTAACGTGAATGAAATACGAGCCAACTGCTATCACCCCAAACATACACGTAAACAATATTCTATACTGGGCTCGAGTCCACATTTTCAAATCCTGCTGAAAAAAAATCATTTCATATGCGTTTTAATTCAATGTTTAAATAATATACGCGTTATAAAAAGTGTACATATTTTTACTTCTTGCTTCAACTCTTTCTTGTGATAAAACATAAAAATAGATTATATCATGACTAATTATTGAAATTTATTCTTTAAAAAGTGAGAAATAATAATGAATTTTTTATTTTAAAAGTAAAATTACTGAAAATAATTAATATAAAGATATTTACCGAATATTTATCTGAAAATAATGCGCAACATCGTTTACTCGAAACTAACCTAACCTTTCTGACATAACCTATACAATTTGCATTGCAACTATTGATGGCAAGAACGTCAAAACGTCAAAAAATTTAAATGAAGATAAAAGATTTTAATGAAAAATTTTGAAAGATTTGATCACATATAATCCCTTTTTAAGTGATTTTAAGATGATTTACCTATGAATTATTGTTCGGGAACGCGATTAGAATTCCGAATGAACTCGAAAAGAAGAAAAAATAGTACATAATGAACTAATACATATAATTGATTGATAAAAATAGGTTGAAATTCTTCCGAAAATTTGTAAAAATGACGTTTAAGAAGGAATGGTTATTTTATTACACATTAGCTGGTTTTATACGATTTTCATTAATGAATTCAAGATACCAGGAAATGATTAGTGATCGGGTTGAAGTTTCCACAGCTCTTAATTCCTGGAAAAGAGGTTAGTTTTTTCGAATTCAAATATATATTTATTTCTCATAACAACTTATTAGTCTTTATTCACTTTTGTTTTTAGTGACGGAAGGAGTCTACCTTAGGAATTTTGGAATAGATCCCTACAGTGGTGATTTATTTCACGAAACACCAATAGGCCTCGTAGCATTTAATTTAATGCAAAAATTTCTCACCGATTGGGCTCTAAAATTGCTTTTTATCTTCACTGATCTCACGACTGCTTGGCTTTTGGCAGCAACTGCCAAAATTTACTACACAGAAGTGGTAACTTATCTATTTTTAATCTCTAACTAAAATGAAAATTCAATTAAGGATCAGTAAATATAAATTTTAAATTACTGTTTTATTTCAATGTTAAGGTGAAACGAGAAGATAAAGAAAAGATGGTCTATAAACCAGAAGGAAGTCAAGATCATCAACCCCCGAAACTCACAAAACCTCCATCAATGCCCCACGTAGCTGCAGTTTATCTTTTGAATCCATTCTTAATTCTAAACTGTGTCGGTCTCACGACAACAGTATTCACAAATTTCCTCTTATCCGTTACTCTTTTCTCCATGATAAAACGGTCAACATTTTTCAGTTGCCTCTCAATATCGCTTCTAACGATTCAAGGTCTCTATCCAATGACCTTGATTGTTCCAACGATGATTTACATCGCACAGGGGAAGAAAGATAAAGAAAGATCCTTTGCTATAGCCAAAGTCGTATTATTTTTTTGTAGCTTTTTGGCTGCGTTATTCTACATTTCTTATCATATCATGGGAAGCTTAACCTTTCTTAAAAGCACGCTCGGTTTCATTCTAACGGTGCCTGATTTGAGACCAAATATTGGACTACACTGGTATTTCTTTACGGAGATGTTTGAGCATTTCCGATGGCTTTTTATCGCCTCTTTCCAGATTAATGTCAATTTTTTGTACGTAGTACCATTAGCTTTGAAATTACGTCGGGATCCGATGCTTCTCGCCTTTACATATTTAGCGATTGCTGCAATTTTCAAATCCTACCCTTCCATTGGAGACATTGGATTTTATATGTCCTTGTTGCCATTATGGAAACACCTGTTTCAACGTAAGTTAAACAAACAATCATGTACGAATCAATCAGCTAATTTGTATTAGTAGGTTAAATATTATAAAATATTAAATCAACTATTAATCCATTTTGCAGATATGCAGCAAGTTTTCATAGTCGGTTGCTTCACGCTTTTCTGCACTGCCTTTGCGCCAACAGTTTGGCACCTCTGGATTTTTTCGCGATCAGCCAATGCAAATTTCTACTTCGGAGTGACTCTGGCCTTTGCAATTGCTGAAATATTTTTACTCACAGACATTCCTTTTGCGAGTGTAAAGCGAGAATTTGCTCTTCGTCACGGTACCTCGTTGGAAATCAACGGAGCAAGAGCCAAATTACTGCTAGAATAATATATCATAGCCAATTTTTCAGTATGTAAGTCATAGTTAAGTTAATTTAGTAATATTAATCTAAGATTCATTTTATGAACTTTAAACATCGAAGAACCGAAGACATGAATTATAAATTTAATTTTGCTTTAAATTTTTTAGTTTACTAACCAGTTAAGCCAGATAATGATCTAGTTATAATTATTAAGTAACAATAAGCCCGCTATTTACTATTTTTTCTAAAATAAAAGAGACTTCAAAGATTTTTTCTATTAAAGTACATTCTTTATTATTAAATTACAGCCATAATTCTTGAAGTTCATTTTAATGAGTTGAATAACCACATTTACCATTTGAGTAGAAAAAATTGATCTATCACAGTTGCACTTTAAGTTTAAGTACGTACTTAATATTCTGTAATAGGTCATGTAACATATGTAAAATAATTTCCAACTATGAGTAATGACTTAGTTTACCCGTAAAATGCAAATCTGCATAAAAACCCTGGCACTCGTGGTTTCAACTGATAAATTATGTGTCTTCAGGAAAATAAACTTAACATTATTTTTTATCCGCTGTTCCGATATTCGATTACAACTCGCATTTAAAAATTATTTATAGTCTATTGTTATAGATATAAAAAATACAGTCTTCATTTAAAAACCCACGATTAATATAAACACTTTTCGGAAAAGAGCAACTACTTAGAATTCACCATAGTCAACGTTTTAAAAAAAATCTATATCGATATCTTCAACTTTTATAAGTTATTCAACTTCGAAAACCCGTCAAGGAACTCTTCTAGTTTCAAGAACTTTTAAAAATTGACATTTACATTTCAGAGCTTATAAATCTCAAGATTTCTAGAATTTTTTTTATATCTATTGTAATAATACTATAAAGTGTCCACTTTTCTCGCTTCAAAATTGCTATGTTCGTCTCACATTAGAGTAGCTTTAACAGCTGGCTTTAATATTTAGTAATCATTTAAAAACATTTAAAAAAATATTTCCCTACTATGTACTTAAAACTTTAGTTATCAACTTTATATTACAAAAAACAATAAATAAAATCTACTTAAACCCGTCTTGGGAATATAAAGGCAATCTGGAAAATTCGAGTTTTAATTGCTTCAAAAGTTCAAATTGTACAATATTTAAAAAAAAATTTAACTGTTTTTAAGGACATATCAAACAACACTGAGGTCAAATGAAGTAAAAAATTCAAAAAGAGAAGACATAATCATAACTAAAAACTGTTTGTGTACAAAATATTCTAGGTCGAATGAATATTAGTCGACTTTTACGGAGAGGCAATCGAATTCTTTCGCTAATTCAAAGCTCTCTTCATTGTCGCTCGAAAAGGCGGAACTGTAAGATAAACTACTATCGTTGGCGATCTCTACTACTGATATTGTATTCAAATTCGTCCCAGAATTTTTAGAAACTTCTTCCTCGAATTCCAAAGGTATATCGAGTCTTTCTTCTATGGTGACGCTGTTATTAGAACTGCTATAGGTGCCAGAATCTAAGAAATAGAATAAAAACATTTTTTAAGAGTTTAGTCTATAAAACTTCATTCTAAATATGTGTTTACTTACCCACTTCTAGATTTCCAATAACAGTACAAGGAGAAATAATTTCCCCTTCTATTTCAATCTTTTCAGTTTTCACTATAGGCAACCTTCTCCTTCTCTGAGGAGTTTTGTTTTCCGGCAAAGGATGAACTCTTCTATCCAAAATCTCTTCTTCATTAAAGGGAAGTGTACTTTCTGTATCTTGGTACTTTGTTTGTAGTCTGTTATTAAGAAGATTGTGTTTTTCATCTGATGACATATCGCTTAAATTGAATGTATCGCCTACACATGCACCATTTTCTTGACAGTATTCTATAAATTTTCGCCAGCAACCGTCAATTTGCAGCACTTTCGGATTCCCAATAACGATCAATAAAGCCTTTGCTCTAGTGATTGCGACGTTAAAGCGCTGAAACAATTTTACCATGTAAAGTTTTAAATTTGAATAATATATTCGTATATTTCATAAGAAGAAATAATTATAAAAAGAAATATAAACCTTCTTGTGAGAGAGGAAACCAATGTGAAACCTTCCATCATGCTGAAACAATACCGACCTCACGGTCGACAGAATTATCACATCTCTTTCTTGGCCTTGGAAAGTTTCAACCGTGCCGACAGAAATGTTATCCCATCCTTTATTCTCGAGCGATCTTAAAATAATGGATCTTTGAAGTCTAAACGGAGTGACAATACCGATATCTTTTTCTTCAACTTTATATCCTCCTAGTGTTTTTCCCACCAATTTACTCACATAATCCATGATAATATTAACTTCATATTGATTGCAGACACTGAAATAATTTTGTTTGTTGTTTTATTGTTGACCAATTAGGTACCCATGAAATTAGCTTTAAGGTGACACGTAAAGTTAGCCGAAATCCATGTCTTTTTTAGAATAGGATCTAAATATAACAAAATTAAAATTATATAACATTAAAAAAACTCTTTCTAACCTGGGAGAATATTCTTCTCTTCTTTCTAATCCATGAACAGCGTGGAAAATAACAGGGAACTTTTTATTCGGTAATTCTGACCAATTTTCTGCCCTGTAAATTTCTTGACCTCCACACGGCACGAGTTCGTCGTCATAAAACATTTGATTCGGAATCCGCAGTATTACTTCATGGCTTCGATAGTTCTTCACCAGTTTCGTGATGAAATTGGGATCATATTTACCCTGCTCACCTTTTTGATAAATTTCAAAGCAATCCATCAATCGTTCGAGCATCGACTTTCCTAAAAAAAAATAAATTAATCACAATCACTTATTAAAATAGATATTCAAAACATTTTTTAGTTAAATTAATACCTAGTATATGTTGACCAAGTTTGGCCATTACAGTCGGCCCCAACTGTTGTGGATCTCCAGATAAGACGATTTGAGCGTGAAACCTCCCAATGTGTCCTTCATCTTCAGCACTCGTCAATCCGATCGGAATTAGTGTTTCTGGCTGTGTTGCTTGGCCAGCTTCATCAAGAAAAATATAATTGAAATGATTTTCCCAAAGATTCATCGCCACTAGTCTAAAAATGAGAAATACAAAAGTAATACATTTGAAATTAAAAATAAAATTAACAAAAAATTAATAACTAAAATATACACCTAATACAAGTTACGAGGGTTGATATCACTATTTTCTTTTTTATGAGCAGTTCTTTTGGAATAAAGATGACTTCTTCATCAATGAAATTCGAACAAGCATGAATACTTCCGTCTACGTCTCTCCTAAACGAATTACAAAAAAATAATCATTATTCTAGACTTTTAGTATTAAATCATTTCATAATAATGAATCTAGCTGAAAAGGGGCCTCACAAGTCTCTGGATGGACTAAACATTCGGTAAATCAAATGCTCAGACACGTTGCAAATCAATCGTTTTGTTATTTCATCAGCTGCCGAATTTGATGGTGTACAGACCAAAATTCTATTTGAGGGATCAGTGTGCCAAATTTGGGAAATTGCTTCTACGATCGTAGCTGTTTTGCCAGTTCCTGGAGGACCGAAAACTAAGTAAGGTGAAGGATATGCTGTTCGTCCTAAAATTCTCTGGACGGCTTGCATCTGTTCCGGATTGCTTCTCATCTTCTCATCAAACCAAGATAAATCTCTGGAATTAATAATTCTATAATTAGAGACTAATTCAAGATTTTATAATCTCAAAATAATTTAATATCATTGAAAATCGGCTTACTCCTTTGGTTTGTTGTAAACGATCCTTGGAACTGGATGCAACAACGGAGACAATTTATATTTATCTATCAAGCCGATAGCATAGTGACAAACTCGAACCGGCCAGTTAGGCCAACGAAATTTGACATTATATCGACGTTCATTCGTGAAGGAATTTGCGAATCTGTAAAGATATTTCCACAATTAATAACGGAAGAATTCATCAAGATAATGAAACAGTCACTAATCTTCAATGACTCAATTAAAAAAAATTCTTATCAACTTACTCAGGTGACGTAGATCTTACAGTAATATAGTTCCGGCCAACGTAAGTAACTGTTAAATTGTATTGCTTGCGGTTTGACGATTCATAAACGTCCACAATATCATTGGGCATTAATGATGGTCTGTCTTCAGCGAGGCCCGGAACTCTGATTACAAATTGACCAGTAGAATATTCCGCTTGGCGAATTCGCTGTTTGTACAAATTAAACTTCTCCATTGATACATTATTGTAATATTCTTCCACGTAAAGCAGAAGTTTAAGTATAATCAGATAATCTGATTCTTGGACGTTTTTCATCCCGATCACAAGTTGGAGAAAATTTAACCATTTTTCTCCTTTGTCTGAAATTCCTGGATATGGGTGAAGATTTTCCTTCAAAACAGCGAGGAGCTCTGCTGGAATTGGATATCCGGGGACTGGCAGCATAGCAACTGGAGCGAAGCTGCTGTAGCGTGTTCTGAAATTGAGTTATTAACACTTAGAAATTCAATTATAATTCATGTGACTATCCTGAGATGAGACCTGAGTCCGAATGAACCCTTGCCCCTTGGTGGCCTTGGTACCTCTAGGCCCTCTTCCCTTTCCTTAAATTGTGAGGGTGTACTCAACCCCCTCTTGCAGATTTTCTGAAATTACCTCCATCATTCCAGATGTCCCCATATACTTTTCTCGTTCTATTATCTCTAAGTAGCCATCAGAGTAAAGGTACGACCCTAATGGGCCTGCTATAAATAAAGGGTTTAGAAATTGCTCGGCCCCGACAATCTTTAAGTACTAACCCCTGGGGAAAGCCCAACCGGCGCCTCCCAACAATCTACGTTTATTACTACATCCTTCCTTAATGTCTATTTTCTGAAAATATTACTACATTCAGCTACATTCATATTATCATATTTTTTCTAAACATATATTAAGGTGAAGAAAGAGAATTTAATTTATGCACATAAATGTTAAAAAATTAGAGTAGATTAATGTGGAAGTTTATAAGTTACACCGAGGAGGAATTTAATCTCGAGTGATATTATAAATTGATACTCCCAACACTTTCATATACATAGAGGTAATAAAACCTCTATTATCACTCACTCCAAGTATTCCACGAACACCAAATAAAAATAGTTCTTATATTATACTCAGCTCGAATCATTACATATCATTTCATATACATAAAGTTTTTTATCAAATGCTTCTCAAAAACAAAATATCTTAGACGTATTTTCAAATTGTCTAGTTTGTCTCATTTTTTGCACTTTTTTATTGAGAAAAAAAAATTTTTTTATAAAATTAAAATTGCCAACTTACTTATTAAATCTTTTCCGATTTCTGGACATTTTTGGCTTTTTGTTAGTTGTCTGTGTCACTTGCTCAGCCATTTTGTAGTAAACTTATTTACTTAAACAATTTTCGAATTAATCTTAAGCCTTGGAACCTGAAAATTAAAGTAAATAAAAGTTGAAAAGCCTAAAAAAATCTTGTGTAATAAGCATAAATTTATTTCTAAACAACAGCAATACCTTTTCATTCGATGAGAATGTAAAAATAAAAATTATTAGCCAAAAGCTTTCTTACAACATTTGTGAATGAACATATTACTAAGTATTAAATTTTTTATTACATATTAACTAACTGATGTTCATTAAGATACGGAAACAACGGTATCAATATTTAATAAAAAAAAGATTGAATATAATAAAATAAATATCCGGATTCTTTTCACAAAAAGTTCTGCACATTAGAAAAAGGTGTAATTAAAAACTCAATGATAAGATAGTAAGAGCTGTCACTCTTCATTGTACATAACATTAACATATTTTTATATAACGAAATCTGCAGGTGTGTCGCGAAAATAAAATACAATTATACAACTGTACAGTGTACACAACATATGAAGACAAAAGAGAGAAAATACATTCTTCTATTTTGGTGAGCAAGGACATAACCTCAAAAATTAAACGGAGAAACTTGAAAAACAGATGTCTCCAAAGCTGATGAACTCACCAAGCTTGTGTCGCTATCTCTCTTTTTCCAACAAAATACAAGTCGCAAAAAATGGCAGAAAACCGTTGTTGGAAAATCTGATGTCAACCGTTTTTAAGCAAGACACTTCTATTTTACCGAATTTCTCTGCTCTTAAATTTCGAAAAGCAACCGAGCGATTCATCACAAATTTAATGAAATTTCGGGTAAGTTGAAAAAGCAGAAAATGTCCAGAAAAATGAAGATAACGGAGACCAGCTCCTACTCCTACAAATGTTGAGGAATCCCCTGTTTCACTCTGTTCACTTGGACGACATTGCACGAACAAAATTGAACAAAGTTGAATGAAATCATTCATCATTCATCCCCACCGCAGTATGTGTATCAGTATGTGTATCAGCAGGTATCAGTAAGTTTTAGGCGCGAAATGAACAAGAATTTTAAAGTCTTCGTTTCGCAATCTGGCAATGAAGGGTTAAGGAACCCAACCGCGTGCGTGAAGCGAGTCCTCTCAAAGAAGGACGCAAAATCGCGAACTGAAACATTTATGTACCTCTATATAAAATAAGGTAATTTAGATGGGAAATTCTAAAGAAGGTTTTAGGAAAAGTAGAAACGTTGAACAGCTTAAGACAACAATAAATCTTCGAAGTATCTTAATTCCTATGTATAAACTAAATACTAAAGTAGATCATAAAATGCTAGTAAGGTTAAGCCGATTAGCAATAAACTGTTGCTTGCCAATCTTTCTTTTCGTTCGAACTTAAAATCTATATTTTTTTATATTTACAACTTATTTGAATGAAGCCGCGCATTTCGCGGTAGCGATAACACGTTCCTAACGACTGAATTGTGTACTCATTCATACGCTCGTCACATGTGGCAACCGAGCTTGACTTTGGTTTGACCTTGCTTGAAAATAGGTACCTCGTGCTGATTGGCTTAGCCATAGCTAGGGCCCTTCCGATTGCCACACTCATGATGGTCACACCTTACAATCGAACTAAATTGAACTTAAAGTTAATAAACAAAAAAATTAAAGAGTTATTGGCATTCCTTTGCAAATATATACGAAATTTTAATTAATTATTAGAATTTAATTATTTTATGCATAAATTTTGTTGATTATATGTACAGGAATTTCTTGATTTAAAAAATTTAAATATCCCGCCACTTTTCAAAAATATACGTTACAGCATTCTGGGAAGTAAATATGATAGGCGCACTCCGTGATAATTAAAACATCTGTAAGAGGAAACTTATAAATGATAGTAACTCAAAATAGATAAATAGATGAAGGTGCCAACAATGTGTGCTCTACTTCATCGGAAATCGGAGAAGTTTCATTACAAAATTGTAGGAGAACTGTTATTAACAAGTAATTTTTACACTTTTCGTATTTCATGTTTTAATTTTGACCAGTACTTTTATTTGATTCACAAAATTAGTCATATGTATAATTAATTATAAAAGCCCAATTTTTTAAACTGTATAAGGTATGTATTGCAAATTTGCGAATATTTATCGCTGGTAAAAAAATTATCGGTCAGATTCTGAAGTAAATTCCGACGATCTTGGTGAAACGCGTTGCAAAAAAATATTTGGAAATTGTTCTAATGTTTGTCTGGGTGTTTCTTCTGCAGAAGATAAATTGCGAGCCTAAAAATTTAAATAAAATTTCAATTAAGTATTGAATTAATTGCGATAAAGAACATATGTACATTATTCATTTTTATCAATTTTGATTTGCTTACCCCAGGTGGAACATGAATTTTATTAGTTCTTTTCTTTATATAAGTTATTGTTGCAATAATAACACCAAATACAACTATAACTCCCACTGCTATTCCTGCACTGGCAGCAGCAGTCAAATTCTCTGAGAAATTAAATAATACTTTAGGGAAACAAAAAAAATTAATGAATAGATATTTGTCCTTTGATCTGAATTTAATAGTTAACTAAATTCAGCTAAATCCTCTCCCTATTATTTTAATAGAAATTGAATAATTACCACTTTCTTCGTGTTCTTTTAAAATAATTTCAATCGTATCGAACGATTCGTTGACGTGTTTAAGTGTTTCCAATTTTGCAGCACATTTCCATGTTCCATTATCTTTTGAAGAAATATCTTGCAATGTTATTCCACAATCTCCCAATTTAGTGCTTCTGCCATTGAACCAAATTTTTGTAGTTCCAATAACAAGATAACTAAAAACAGAAATGGTTTGTAGATCATTCAAAAATGTAATTTAAATCACTATCATAAATTTTACAATTTTCAATTTCATATACTTTTCTTTGGTTATTTCCTCGTTGATATGAAATCCATTCCCAGAAGGCGAGTAAAATCTACAATACTGAAGTTCGACTCTGTTTGGAACAGTCTCACATTTTATGGAAACCGTTTTATTTTCTACGATAATGAGTTTGTTTCTAGCAGCCAACTGAGTTTCTAAAAATGTATATTTGGAACTTAAGACTTACTTTTAGATAATTTAATTTTAATTATCAATTGACGGTTATTATGCTACAAAATTAAAATTAAAGAATTTTGAACCTGATATTCTAACTTCAATATTAGCAGTAATTTCAAGTCCTGGTGTAATTGGTCCCATATGACAAGTCCAAGTTCCATTGTAAATTTTTTCAGCACTTGCTACTTTTACACCACACTCTCCCCTGTCTAGTCCTTTGCCAAAGTACCTAACATATATACATTTAATAAGTATCATTATTCTAGATTCGTTTCTCATTTCAGATTATATTTTATTTTTTACATTCATCACCTGTGAGAAAGAAAATCATTTGTAAAATAAGCAGTAGAGTTACTGTTGGGGAAAAATTCAGTCGGCGTTAGAATAGTTCTATTGGGCCCCGAAAACCAACAATACTTTAGAGGAATATTTGCTGAACATTGGAGAATCAATTCTTTTGATGGAGTCGTTATCGCAGGACTTACTGATTGAACAATTACTAAAAGAAAATAAAAAAATTAACGATTAAATTTTCAAAAATAATTTACAAATATATAGAATTAAATTAGAAGTGATTTTTACACCATCTTCTACATTTCTCGAAAGATTAGGAATTCGAATCTGGTCTCCTAAAATGCGTTTTCCAATTTGTCCTACACGACAGTACCAGGTTTCAAAATCATCTGGCTTAGGATTTATGATTGTCAAACCACAGAATCCTTTTGCAAGTCCATTTCCATAATATCCATATCTTCCTTTACGAAGACCTTCGTGCAGACGAAAAGCTCTCTATATAAAACAGATTAAGAAATTAAAATGTATGATCAAAAAAGAAATAAAGGAAATTAACAAAACTCTAAATTGATACTTGGTGTCTATTTGATTGTGAAAATCGGCAGAGGTCAGGTACTCCTTCATAATTTAAAACATTACAGTATAAATGCAGATATTTAGAGTCGTTTTTTTGGTAACCAGACATTAGTCGTTCCTCTAAAAAAAAAAAAAAGTTAAATTTATTTCTGATTTATTTCAAATCTAGTTTGAAGGAAAAGGCAACTTACGATGAATAGTGACGTTTGCAAACGCTTCTTTTTCCTCCATTTGACCTTTTACCCCAACTTGGGCTTTCCAAAGTCCAGCATCTGCTTGTGTAGGTTCTTCTAAATCAACAACGCAATCTTCTTTCTCTATCTCGATGCTTTGTCCACTATTAGGTCGGTTCACCTTTAAAAATTTGATTTCTATATTTGTATATTAAAAATATACAAATAACTTAAAAATTAAATGAATTATTAAAACAAAAAATTCGTTTACCGTGCAGTATTTACTATCGTGAGCTATAAGAAGATTGTATCCCCAACCACTTTTGATGTCATATTGGTATCCCTGGAAATTCGCTTTACCTATTAAAAAAATATTTTAATGTTAGAAAATTTTCTGAAATCATTTCCAGTTTTAATTATTAAAAATCCCAAAAATTCGAAAATTGATATTTAAAACAACTTTTTAATTTAGAAGCGGTTTACCAAGAACTCTAACGTTGACAGCATCAACAAGTGTTTGATTAAAATCGTTTTTCGAGATTAGTCTCCACCATCCTTGATCCTCTTTACGAACATTTGTAACTTGAACTCCACAATAATCACTTTCAGACCAATATTTTATTCGATCATCTCCATTCTCATCGACTTTTAGATTTATAGTTTCGAGCCAAGGTGTGCGAACATAACAGGAGCGTTCTTCAGACAAAATGGTTGACAAACGCAATTGCATATCTTCACCTTCCCGAATTTTCAATTCGGAAGGAATTATCCTCCGAAGTTCCGCAGAAGTTTCTTTAAATTTTGTTCATTAAGGATATACATACATATGATAATTTATCATACAGTTAGCGAAAGTAAATTTGCTCATATGGTAATAATTATCGCATGCCCTTAACTCTATTTTGTTACACATTTATAACATATTCCTAATACTAATTTTTAACTTAAATCAATTTAACGTCTACATTAAAAATGTCCTAATTCTAAATAAATTAAAGAAAACAATCTTACTCGCAATTAGAAATATAAAAATGCCGAAAAGAGTACCAATAATCTGTCTTGAACTCATTTTGATTACTACTTTGTTGTCTCATTAAGAGAATAGCTTAAAGCATTATCAAGAGTTTCTTTATCTCCGATAAGGGATCTGGCAAGAGGAATTCATTAATGCTGCAACTATTGTTTTTGTACAGAAAAACATTTATTTGCTACAGTCATAGTTTTTAGATAATATCTGAATGGAAACGAAGTTTTTTTTTATCACAATTAGTCATTATCATGATACCTAATTATTTTCCACAAAAGTGAACTTTAGCACGAAAATATAACTTTTGTTCAATTTAAAACACCGTCAAGATCTTGTTGATAAACACTGACAATTAGATTGTTTATCTCACACTAGATTCAGTTTGAGTAACTTGAATAATTTCAGGTTGAAATTAAGTGTTGGTACTGCTTTGAACTGAGTCTTCTATTGTATCTGTACTGCTTTTAGCATTTGATCCGGAAATTAATTCGCATTGATTGGACTCTGAATCACATTGATTAGACTCTGAATCGGATTTACTTGCTGATACGCATTCATTTGTTGATCTTGTAGATTCCGCATCAGCAGATTTGTCAGGAATAATCAGCTTGTGATAGGAACTTTGCGTTAAAGGAAGGTGTGGTGCAATTTCACTTGGTTCCGTAAAAAGCGACGAAGGAACCTGGAAAACTTTTTTTATTTGACTATGGAAAAATTCAATATAAAATATTCTAATTGAAGCATTAAAAATTAAACGATTATGGGGCAAAGGTATTTTATTAACAGAGAATAAATTTTTAAGGAATTTAATCCTCTCTCAAAGAAATTTTTATTGAATAAGAAGAAAACTTACCCGAATATCTTGAACTTTTGCTTCCCTGGACGTAAATTCTCGCAGAAGATATTTGTGTCCGAATTCGTGATAAATGCGAGTATCGTTTACTCTTAACATTACGTTATCGATTCGTAGAAAATAGCGAAGTAAAATAAAGAAACTTGTAGGCATCACCCTCTGAAAAATTATTAAATAAACCTTTTAATTAAATTCTAATGAGTGTTAAATATTTAGTAAAATTTAGTATTTGTCAATTACCATTTTGATGGAACAGGCCGCGATTCCATTATCATGAAGCTCATCTTCAAATAGCGTCAAATCTGTGTAGAACATGATTTTGTCCTTTCGTTTCAATTTTTCGACATTTATACGCTCATCGGTTTCCTCAAATTCAAAACCTGACATTGTTCCCATGTAGTCAGTTGTAAAGGTCCAATCAAAGGGTTTAATTTTTTCTTCGAGGTATTCTTTACTTTCGGATCTGAAAGTAAAAATATTTAAACTGATTATTGAAGCATTGAAATTTTAATCATGTTCCAGTAAAGTAAAAATTTATATTACCTAGATTCCTTCCAGGCTTCCGCACAAGCCAATTGTAAATTAATTTTTCCATTCGAAACACGTTTTAAAGCATCTAGGGCATTAAATTGCAACGTTGCACCATCTTTATGTTTCAACAATAAAATATTATTCGGGAAAACCATGTCTGGCATATGAGGCATTTCGAGGGCTCGATTGTATCTGTAAAAAGTAAAATATTAATTAATATCAATGACAGGTTAATTGTAATTTAATACAAACATTTAGTAGCAGAATTCGGTTTTAAATTGTAATTTCCTAAAATCAATTTATTTACGCACATGCAAAATTGACATGATTCTGAATCCTCGTTCTCACATCCCTCTTCGGTTTTCGAGCATTTTGAGTGAAGAATATGAGACTGAGTATATTTTATATACCAAGGAGGGAAAATATGTTCTTCCTCGTTAACAGGCAATCGCAAAATGTCGATTCCACCGTGAACTCTTATCGTTGTCATTTCTGAAAAGTTCAATTTAATTGTAATCTCACAACAAGATAACAAATAAACTTTATCAAAATTACCGCAAGGGATAATAAACCTAATTACAATAATCTATACTACTTAATATAACTTAAATATGACAAAACGATTTTTTATAAAAAGAATATATTGAAGACAAATTATATAAAAGTAAGTTATTATTTAATTAATTACACATTTGTTGTTAAAGTGTATCTTAATAATACTAATTACATATAACAATTTTTTAGGCAGTTTCCTAAAGATAAAGGGGATAAAGGGCAAGATGCGAAAATTTGACAATAGTTAACATAACCTAAAACACTTGACAATAAAACTTTAATTAAACGACAAATTTTGGAAAATATAAATATATTATACATTCCAGGTCAAGAATATTGATATGAAATGTTTTGAAAAAATAATGAATATGCGGTATTTTATAATATTGTTTGTTTTTTTTTTTTCGTTTTTTTTTTTAAGAATAAGCTATACGACCTAACCTACCTGTGAATATTTATTTCGTAGATATTCTGCAGTAATTTTTGATTCAGGATAATTAATCACATTTCCATGAATGTATTAACGCCTTATTATTGTATACAATAATTCAGATTAATAAAAATTGCTTTAATCTTCAAAAACAGTAAAATAATCGGGATTATTTGCTTTTGGTTTTACACGTAAATGGCCGGCCTCTATAATTACTACTAATTACCGACTGAGCACTTTTTAAAATATTTCGCGCCTTGGACACATTTTTTTATTAGGGGTGAGTGAGGTGGAAT
>JAUEJJ010000038.1:3067910-3081630 GCA_032164275.1 Synergus coniferae
AGTCCTCCTCTTCCGTTCGGCTCTCTCATTGCCGCCAAATTGTAACGCTTGTAATAATTGTAATGATTGTAACCTTGTGCTATGAACTACATTTTACCGTTTTGATTGTAGTTTGGCTCATTTGCATTCGTTCGTTTCATACGTTCGCAAATGCGTGACCTGCTTTTGATATAAATGTGGTAAAAAGTTTCTGTTTCTAAAAGTTTCGATTCGTGATTGTTTTACTTACTTCGTACAAAATGCGGAACATTTGCTTTTTGTGCGCCAGTGATGAAGGCATTTTCCTGGAAATATCTAAGGATAAAAACTTTTTCAACAAAATAGAAACCTGTTTTTCTCTCAAGGTAAGCATTTTCCTATTCGTTATTTTGAAAAATAACACTGCCTCCATGTTTTTACTCACAAGTATGATGAAACTTGAGGGGTTATGTTATTTCCGCAGCCCGGACTCCAAGACTTCATCTGGCGGCTGAAAATTGAACGTACGCCACTGCGATAAATAACCTTGTGAGGCTTCGTTTTTATTTCTTTCGCTTAGAGTTCGGTCTGCGAAATTCTGCCGTGATAATTAATTTTCATATTGTCTTGTGCTTGCTGCTTTTGCTTAGGTTCGATTCATTTCAGGAGCCAATGTGATTTTTCTGTTAAATATCCGGTTTGTTTTGCACCTACAACGCTTTTTGTTATGATTCTGTCCTTACTTTGCTTTTTAGGGATTAATCTGAATAACATCAATTTTGCGAGTCTAATTATTAAAAAAATTCACCCGATCTTGATCTATTTACAACTCCATGTTGTCTTCTTTTTAACCTGGGACTCGAAGTTCATTTTGTAACCCTTAGTGAAAATTAGGTTATATCGACATTTTGATTTGCAAAATTGACGATATTTGGACGTTTTCGACTCAACTGCATTATAAAAAATTAGATGTAAAATTATCAGTAGATTTGTAAACGTTTTTCGTAATTACGTAAACGTAATTCTGTAATTTTATTGTATACTTACAGCGATTAAGGCATATATTTTACAGTGAAATTGTAATATTATGTAAAATTTACAACGTTGAACATATTATTTTTTACAAGTTTTTGATAAAACTTTTACATCAATCACTGATAACTTTGTGTTCACTTATCTAAGCGGTATTTTTACACAACTTTTTTTATCGTGTGGTATTAAAAAAAATTGTTATTGTAGAACATTAAAAAAAGATGGAAGTCCTTACGGAGACGTACGTTTAGAATTTTTTCAATTTCACAATCAGTAATGATACAGTTGACGTTCTGGTGCTGGAAGTTATGTTTAACTTTCATTTATTGATTAAAACTCGCTTTTCTTTAGCATGGGGTGTTTTATTATTTTATTATATTTGAGATAGAGGGAATTATTCGAATTCTTAATCGAAAAATGGTTGAATACAGTTAATTGGCCGGGTATTTATATCTGGGATTTGAGTGGTCACCCAGATTGTACCTAAGTATTAGTTTCTGACTTAATGTCTAGCGTAAACATTTAATTTGGTAACTTTTAGTTACCAATGTTTATTAATTAATTTAGTTAATAAATAATGGATAGATATCACAATACATATAGATTATAATAATTAATTTTTATGATACAGTGATTAATTTATGCATTTTTCCTTACACAACAGGCTTCTGAAGAAGATGCTCTATCGACCAAGGTCTGTCACAGATGCACCTACGAACTCGATAAATGCTTTGATTTTGTACAAAAGTACAAACAGTCACGTAAAAAATTAGAAAAGAACCCTAATAAGCCAAGGAAATCAATCTTTTGTAGTTTTTGTTTGGAAGCTGCAAAGACGGGATTTATTTATAATTTAAAAACGACCCATAAGCATTGCGATGCCTTTCACAAAATATTCTACTTATTCGAGGACGATGTAAGTTCAATTTGAAATTGTTAAAAAACTTGTAAGATTCTCTAATTTTGTTTAATTACAGTGGGATTTAAATTTAAACCTTTTTATTATTCTTTTCAGTTGAGTGATGCAGCAGAACTTTACATTTGTCTCTGGTGTCGTTATGCATTAGATCTTTTGTACGATTTGAAGATTGTTACAGAGGAAGTTTCAAGAAAGCTGCACAAAGTAATAGAGGAAGGAATTGACATTGCTCTTTTACCTAAGGTCAGATTTTTTTATTCTGGTTTATTAAGTATTTACATGTATTTAAAAGTTAAAATTGTAATTCTATATATACTATGAATTACTCTTTCAACTTTGAAATTTCACACTGAACTTGACTTTGTTTTCTAGACAAGGACATTCACTGTGCGTCGTAAGACAACGCATGTAAAGGATCCGACGCTCGACTCGGATACTTCCGACACGGATAGCGACTCAAACACGATGGCACGCGGGCGTAATGGTTCCGGAAAGATTAGCGGCGACAAGACAAACAAAAAATCCAAAAACCGCTTTTGCGACGAGTGTCTGATTGAAACCGAAAAGGGGGTGGATATGTTTAGAATTCATCGGACGGGACGCACAGTCTGCAAAGACTGTTGGATCCGAATGGATCCTGATGAGGACACCCTAAAAAACAAACGCAAGAGGAACGCAAGTGAAAAATCTGAATCAAGAACGTGCAAAGTATTTTTAAAAGACGTTTTAATTAGTGCAAACAGCCAGGAATCAAAACTCTACCATTTGAGTAAATCTGAAGATGGGAAAGTTGTTTACACAGTCACCGACTATAGTTCTTCCGGCAGTGAAAGTAGGTCAAGTACAAAAACAAAAGCTCAGTTGAAAGAACTTCCCGAGATGTTAGAGCTTCCGAAAACGAGACAACTTTCCAAAAAAGAAAGGAAAACTACACCTAAAACAATAGAACCCACTCGTGCAACGTCGAAAAGAATCAAAGAAAAAGTTGAAATCAGTCAGAATGTCGAAAGATCTAGAAGTGGGAAAAAAATAGAAAAGCTAGTTGAACTGGAAAAAGAAAAACCTGAATTTGAAAAACCGACTAGACTGAAAAAATCCAAAGCTGAGAAACCAACTCAGGTAGAAGACTCTGCACCTATAACTCGTCGTTTGAAACGAGCGAATAGTAATCAGAATTCAGACTCCGATGTTCCATCAACCAAGAGAAGTAGAAGCAGATCCGTGGAGTCCGCAAAACTTACGCGACCAGTTCGAAAAACGAAAATTCAAATTGATAGTGAATCTACAGGTTTCAGCGAAGATTCTTCTCAAAGTGAAGATCTTCCAAAAAGAAAAAGAAAGGAGCGAAGCACTTCTATCCTTTCTGTAGATTCGAATGCTTCAATTTCTGTGTCGAAAAAAGGAACGAGAGGCAAGAAATTGAGTCCGATTTCGAGTAAAGAATCCTCTCCAGCAGCAGAATTAAAAAGTCGTAAAATTTCCAAACCGAATGTTGCTAAAAGAGGAAAAGGACGACCGAGAAAGGAGCAGATTCTTAAACGAAATTCCTTCAATTGTGCTCTTTGTGGAACTGATTTAAGTGATTCTAAGGAGTACAGAATTCACCAAGAATTGCATTTAAAGGATCTGGAGATAAAAGTCCAGAGAGTGGTTGTTGAAGAGAAGAATGTGACTGAAAGGTTGCCTTCCATAGACGAAGAAGGTAATACTTCTGAAAAAATTGAGGTGGATAAGGTTAAACAGCCTGAGGATAATATTGAAGCTGGTGTGAAAGATGAAAAAGACACGGTAGAAGACAACCCCGAAATGAAAACTGATAAAACGGAATCGGGTTCAGAAGACCCTATAGAAAAACCACTGGAAGAAGACTCTAAATCTCAGGATGAAGATCGAGAAAATCTTGAGGACCTTCTGCAAAGAGAAGAGCTACAAGTGATTGATGAGGTCGCAGAATCTGCGAGTTCTGCAGTCGATCCTGATGAAGAACCAGATAAAGAAGTCCTAAAAGAGAAACATGAATCGAATGGGGAAGAGAGCCAGGAAGATTTCGAAGTCGTTTTTACAGGCAGTTCACAGGATAGTCTTGGAGATACTTTGACATTAAACCACAAAGAGGTGGAAGCCGAAAAATCTACTGAAGATTTGGGGGAGGTTTTGGAAAAGGAAAAATCTCCAAATAAAGAAGAGTCTTCAGAAAAAGAACCTTTATTGGAAAAAGCATTAGAGAAAGAATCGGTAGTGCAAGAATCAACAGAAAAATCTTTACAAAAAGATGAATCTTTTGATGAGTCTAAAGAATCAGACAAGACGACACAAGCCTCCCGACATTCCACACCAACGAGAGACGAAAGTAATGATCGGAATGTAGATGATAAGGAACCTGAAAAAGTAACAAATACAAATATAGAAGATCCTCAAGAGACTGAGAATCCTATAGAAAAAATTAATGATTTTGCAGATAATATCCCAGAAACAGATAATGATATTTTTGAGCATTTACCTACAGAAATAGCCGATGTTCAAAATGGGCTTGAAGCCGAGAACCCTAGCGAAGTCAATAAAGTTACTGACCAGGATCAGATTGAACCTGAAATTCAAGATCCACTCGAACATGAATCTGAAGTTGTGAATGAAATTAAAAATGAAAACACAAATGAAATAGAGAAGGAAATCACAAAAGAAACTGAGAGTTTGAGAACAGAAAACGAAGAAAATAAGGCAGAAGAAACAGAAGTTCTTAAGGATGTTTTTAATCCCGCGACTACGGTAGTGGAGGAGGAGACAGTAAAAGCGACTTCCTATCTTCCACCTCAGGGTCTTGAAGAAATATCTAACGATGGTTTAAATGGAAGTGATATGACAACTGTGGAAACGGCAGACTCCAATTTGTGAGTTAAAAATCCGATTCGTCTTTTACTGTACAGTAATTCAAGATTGTGAAAGTTCTTGAATGTTTGATTGAGGGAACGATAATATTTTATATATATATATATATACATATATATATACATTATACATGTAATGATATACATATATATATATATGCAATTATATATATGCACCTTAAATATACGTATAGACTATTTAATAAAGTAGTCTAAAGTTGAAATTTTTTGTTGTTAATGATAAAGAGATTCGTTGCTGGATAGAAGAATAATTAAAAAGAATTCTTAAGTTTCCTTTAATGATAACAAACTAGAGTTAAGAGTTCTGATTTGACAAGGTCATTTTTATTTATCTCCGTGAACGTAAATACTATTATTGCATCCTTGCACATCTCCGAATTTTCTGTTTGTAATTTCTGTGGACCTTGTGAGAAAAAATGGAAAAAATAAGAAATTGGATGAATTAAATTGTGTTTTACGCGTGAAAATAAGTAAGAATAAGTTTGTATGTAATTAAGTACAAACAAATATTTGTACGCCCTTGAAATGCATGTAATAAAAGTGTAAGTAATGTGATTTCTCATTTTCGCAGTGCTTGTTAGTAGTGTCAAATTTAATAATAATTATTTAAATTTTGTTTTGAATTTTTAAAATCGATTGTTTATTTTCTCGATTTTCAAAATTATATTTTAGTCAAATTGTGCAAAATCTGAGTAATTTTTTTGATAATCGCGAAACTTCAAAACGATGGTGCTGGGTGCAATCCAATTTGTTACATTTTCCAAAATAGGTTTGTGAAAATTTGATGTTTCATCTTTTGAGCTTTTTAAAATATAAAAATTTGTGTTAAAAATAACTGATTTTAAGTTTATGTTATGAAATTTAAAAGTTAATTTTACTTAAAAAATAAATTAATCCATCGTTATGGAATTCTTACATAAAAGTTGTAAGTCTGTTGAGTTAGTATTCAGTCGATTTCTCGTTTCACTAGGAGTTTCTTAAACAAGTATAATCTTCTAAAACTGTACCAAGTTTCATTATAGATCACTTTAATATAATCTTAATATTTAACGCTTATAATTCTGTGAAGTATTTCACGAGTTTTATATAATTTTTGACTACGGTGTTGCACAAATACACATTTTAAATCTATGAAATCTTCTTCCTTGTTTAATTTAATATTTTCATTCATCAATTCTGTCTGTCTCGCTTAGAGTTTTGTCTATTTGACTTTGGGTTTCTTCTTGATTTCTCGTTTTTGATTCATTGTCACTAGATAATGAAAAAAATGTGTCGACGGATGTTTTTGAGTCGTTATTTTCCATTTCGTAGAGGGAACCTGAAAATTTTTTTAACTTAGTTTTTATTATTCAAGTGTTTTTTTTTAAATTTTATTCTGAAATTTAACTCTTTACCTTCTTCGACACTTTCCTCGTGAGGTTTTTTATCAATCCAAAAAGGTTCTCGGTTGTTTTTCCACTTGCAGAGTTTCTCTATTGCACCTGAATTTTTCTTTCCAGAGTCTATTATTAATTTTGTGTAATTTTCCATAATTTCTTGTCCTGCAGGAAAGTAGTTGATTTCAAATTACTGTTTGTAGACAAGTTTTAGTTAATTCTAATTAAAATAATTAGTAATTAGGTTTCTTTAAACCTACTTTTAATCTTTTTAAAAATACCTTTCGATACACCAGCCACACATCTTGCCCTATCACATTCGTTAATCGCATTTAAATTCCTGTAGAGTGAAACTGAGAATTCTAAATGAGGAGTTGCTAGTACAGCTTGACCCTATTCAATCAGATTAATATTAAAACTTCATATGTACATATTTTTCAATTCTTTTTTAAAAAATTGTATGTATTACGCAAGTTAGAAGATGTTCTCCTGTATAATAATGCGCGTCAGCTAACTGTTTCGGAAGTTGAAATTCTGCTGCGGATTCTTTAAATAGCCGAAAATGTTTCATTGTATTTGCTTCGTCTTTAATTTTCTAGATAAGAAAACAGATTTTAAGATATTTGTTGTGATATTATTTTTTAAATGCCAATTCTTCTTGACTGAGCTTTATCGACTAAATGGTTCGTGTCTGGACTAAATATTGTAACTTAGCACCGATTCAAACCTTTAGGATGATAAATGTCAATAAGCGGAATTTACAATTGAACCGCCGCATCGTAGAACTAGATATAAAATTTATTGCCCGAAGCGCAATGACTTCTCACCCCTTTAAAAATTTTCTTTGAACTTTCATTTTTGTAAATTGATTTCAAGTAATTTCTCTGCTTTCATAATATAAAAAAAATATTTTTAAAGTTTTATTTACATTGTCAAGACCCGTTTACGCTCAGACCAAAAAATTTTATATGCCGTTCTACGATGCGGCGGTTCAATTAGAAACTTGCTTGTTCAACTTAATACTTAATTTATTTACGTACTTTATACGAAAAAGCTAATTGTTTATGTGCATTGCATATTCCCTCAAGATTTTCAAGTCTCTTGACTAATGCTAAATATTTAGAAAAATTGTTTAAAGCTTCTTTGGTGTTTCCAGCATATAATTGACATTTTCCTAACTCGTAAAAAGCGTCTACAACATATTCATCGCAGTCAGCTGTAAATTAAATATTTCTTATAAAATATGCAGATAAAGTGAAAAAATGTATAAACGAAAATCCATACAATCTTGAGCTTTTTCTAGAGCTTGAATGCAGGCTTCCACAGCCTTAATGGGATCATTTTTCTTCAATTTTTTTGCTAAAGATAAATAAACTTTGTGCAAATTTTGATTTATTTCCAAAATTTTGGAACCATTCCTATATTTATTTTGAGCCCTCCTCAATGCTTCTGTTAAATGCGATAGAGCCTTTTCTGATTCATTCACTAATTAACAAATTAAAAATGATGTGTGTATATATATATTTTATATATATATATATATATATAGAGAAAATATATTTATTTTTATTCACGAACTTTGATTTTGTAAAAATTTGCCGTAGCGAAAATGTAAAATTGTGAGAGTTTGTGCATCATCAATTTTAATTTTGCTGCCAACTTCTAAGGCACTTTGATAAAGTTCTTCAGCAATCCACCACCATTCCGATGTTTTTGATTGAAATTCAAAAGCCATTTCCATAAATGCTGCTACTTCAGTCATTAATTCTCCTATAAACAAAATTAATTAAAAGATAGTTCAATTACTGTTGCTAAAATTATTTTGCTTAAAATTACCTTGTTGCTTGGCTTGATTAAAGATTATTAAGCCGTCTCGGAGAAAGTCGATTAAATCATTCTGGTCTTTTAACCAGGGTTTTTGCCAAATTCCAGTTCTTGGTCCAACCTTTTCTCTTAGATTTTCATCAAGTTGAATTAATTTTCTTATATATTCTGCTGCATCTGTTAGATTTGCTTCATGCAGTTCAAGAATCACTGATTCGTAGTGCGGAATTTTATACCTAATTATTAAATTTTTAAAAATTTATCCTGACTAAATGTACAATTTTTTTTTGCAGGGGAAGTCCGCGTTGGAATTTCAACTGTGATTGTGGTTAAAAAGATATTTGTATAGACACGCAAAAATAATTACTGGTTTTGTTCATCTGTATTATTTTGATTAATTTTTTGTATATTGTTAAACAATTTAGGAATGATGTTACAAAATATATTTTTTCGATACCCATAACATTTTAGTCTGTTATTCTTATAAGTTGAAAGGAATTTTTTATACTTTACAACCTTCTCACTTCGGCCTGGTGCAAGATTGGAAGCATAGATTTAATTTTTGCTTTGACTGCAGGTATTTCATTTCTAGCTGCTTGAGCCAAAGTTTTCATCCTGGGTGGATGTATCGCGGGTTCTCCATTCCCTTTTTCTTTCCCGTCTTTAATTAACTCTTCTTTACTTTTTTTTCTAGAATGATTTTTACTTTTACTAAGTTCTTCGCAAATATTCCAATTTGGTTCGCTTTCTCGCATTCTTGCCATTCTGAAATTTTTAAATGCGAAGTATCAGTGGTGTCAGCTCTAAACGTCAAAATAATGACATGCCAAAAGGTAAAAGCCAGTAAAAAAAACAAATAATAATACCCTGGATAATAGAAATTATGTCTTGAAGTATGCACCAAATATTTTTAGAAAAAAAAAAGTTGAAGAACTTATTGTAAGAACTTTTGAAGAATTTTTTATGATGAAAACTAAGAAAAATTGAAATTAGGGTTTTGCAGTTTGCCAACTGCATAATTTATTGCATGAGAAAAATATCAACGTAAATGATAATAAGTAACACTATACGCAGTATACGTTCACTAACAAAATCAATTTACAACATGTACATATAAACTTGTATATCGAAACGATCGTTCACCGATTTTGATCCATCAGAAAACTGACCACGCGAGTCGCTTAACGTTTCCAAAGTAGACTCTAAAAATGTATAATGATTCTCTCTTATTCATTGCACTTTATTATTTAATTAATGAGCCTTAGCCATTGGCTTTCTTGGCTCCAACTTGACTTTGAAGCCCTCAGCACGTTTCAGAATGATGTCAGCCTGCAGTCTGAAGTCGCTCTCTTTAACGGTCGATCGGACACGGAAGTTCCTGAGGATCGTCGAGAGGAGGATTTTCAGCTTCAACATTGCGTATTTACGTCCTACGCAAGATCTGGGACCAGCCGAGAAAGGAACGAAGGCATAGTAATGACGGTTTGCTGTCTTCTCCGGAAGGAAGTTGTCTGGGTCGAAGACATCTGGGTTGGGGTAGATCTGTGGCTGTCGGTGCAATTTCAAGGTTGCTACCACGACAGTGCATCCTGCTGGAATTGTGTAGTCTCCAGATACTGAAAAGATTTTATTTTTATTATTATAGAGTCCTTAAGGATGTTGGACTCAAGTCCTAACCATTTGCTGATTATTATGATTATGATTTTGATTATGATTTTGATTTTAGATTACTAACCGAGTTTGAGATCGGTTTTGAGTTCTCGGGCGATAATGGGTACTGGTGGGTACATTCGGAGGGTCTCCATGAGACAACGTTCCAAGTACTTCATTTCCAAGGTGTCCTGGAAGGTGGCAGGTCTGTCACTGTCGCCGAAGATTTCGTCAAGTTCCTGGATGACTTTCTCTTGGATTTCTGGGTGGCAACCCATCATCGAGAGGAAGAAACTGGAACCTGCAGCTGTTGTGTCGTGACCCTAGACAGAAAAGAGTTCAGTTAGAGAAGACAATTTGAGTAAAAATGAGAAATTTTTCCATGATAATGATGATTTACTTGTATTTATTTATTTATTTATTTATTTATTTATTTATTATTATTTATTTACTTGTATTGTTTAGGAATTTTGAAGTTGTACCTCAAACATGATAGTGTCGACCTGCTCCTTGACTTCCTGGTCATTGAGAACGACTCCATTCTGGGCAGATTCAACCAAGAGGTCGAGGAAAGCCAATCTTTTCTTTTCTCCTACGTCGTTGTCGTCGACGTCCAAATCGTCCTTAAGTCCTGCAGATTGACCGAAGGAAAGACCCTCGACGACGGTGGTATTCTGGAAAAATTAGGACTCATTAAAAAAATATATGATTTAACTGAAATAAGTGAGACAACAATCTATGCCTATAAGTTTAAAAATACCTTTGATTCCTTATCGTGAGTCCTGTTTTCAATAGTGGGGTTGATGACAGTTCGCTTTCCACTCTTGTAGTCTTCCTTCTTGCGTTTGATGACTTTCTTCGTGAGACCATGGATGATGTCCAAAAGCTGCATCTGGTCTTTGCTGTACTTGGTGAGGTTGAAGAGCCAGTCGGGTCTAAGCCAGACACGGGTGTGACGAAGATGGAGGATGTCGCACATTCTAGAAAAAAATTGAAAGATAAGTTCAATTTTGAGTAATTCCTTTCTTGATTAGTAGTTTTCTTTTAATAAAAAATTTTTAAACCAAAATAAAACTTACTTCATGACAGCCATTGCGTATTCGAATCCGCTGCGATCCTGAGTGCTTTTTGAGACACCCATGGCAGTTTCGAGGAGGATTTCTACAGTTGTTTCGGACATGTAATCATGGATGTCGAATTCTTTTTGTCCCTCTTTGCGCATTCTTTCGACAACGGAACGAGAGTTAGCATTGAAGAGGTCGATGAAACTCTTCAGGACGTTCAAGTGGAAAGTGGGTGCGATCAGCTTACGATGAGCACGCCATTTTTGCCCTAAAATTACAAATTTTAATGGTTTTAAGAATTGCCATCAATACTTATTTAATACTGTCTAATTATTCACTTTTCTTATTGTAAAAATTTTTTTAAAAATTGAGGATTTTGCTAGAGGATTTCTATAACAACTCGTTTAATATTATTAGTTATTAATGATTAATTTTTAATTCTAGGTAGCAAACTATCGAATCAACGCAAGTTGCAACGAAAAGTGGATTACTCAAGATGACAGGATTCTAAATTGATATATTTGTTCAATTTTTATTAAGAACTTATGAATTTGGGAAAATGACTATAATGTTGATTGCATCCAGTCATAAGGAAGAATGAAAGATTAAGTAACTCGCTCGCCGTCTTAGGTTAAAAGGGAAAGCATTCAGGTGAGTTTTCTTCCTGTTAATGCCTCTTACGGTCCACCTGAATTTCACTATTTAAGTTAAGTGTTAAGAGAGCGTTTTACTTTGATGATTTGAAAAAGCCGTACGTGTGCACTAAACATTTTTTTTAACTTCATATACTGATCAGATCTCCTGGAGAGATCTACTTTTCTCCGTTATCATCCGAGAATTGTAAAGTGTTACTTCCAAACAGTGTCTGTCACTTCATCTAAACAAAACCATTCGTTTCCTCATCAAAAAAGAAGAAAAAATGATTAGCGCGTTAGAAAGTAATATTAATTTTACTTTCGTTCTACTGCTCATGCAATTGGTAATTGAGTAGCGAAATTGTTTCACAGTGGAGAATATTAGTCTCTTTTCCTTCCTGAAAAAGGAATACCACAGGCATGCCTAAACACTATGCACAACGTGTTATCAAGTCTATATTTTCTGCTACCACAAATCCTCAATAAAGGTGCAGGAAATCCTCAATCTAGATATTGATCTCACTTCTCTCACATTGATCAATACACTTACAAATTTTACTAGAATTTTTTAAAAACTTTTTTCTTTAAGTAATTTACTAATAAACTTCGTTAATATTATTTTTCAGTTGTTAAATGAAAATATGAATCTTACCGGTGGAAATCAGGAGACCATTACCCAACCAGGGTTTGAAAAATCTGTACTCGCTGGACTTGTCGATGTAAACATTGCTGGACAAGATGACTTCTACATCTCTTGGATCAACCAAGAAAACAATAAGTTTTGGTCCAATCCAAAGTTTGATAACTTGATCGAATTCAAAGGACTTCTCGTAGAATTTGCGGAAGATGGCTAAAAAAATTAAGAAATTTTTTAATTTCTTCAAACGAACCGAGTTTATTAGATTATTTAATTTTTTTAAGGTTGCAATTTTCAATTTTTAAAATATTGATTACAAAGATTTTAATTTTAAAACTTTCAAGGTTTGAAATTACTCTTCCGAAGAATTCGCAATTAAAAGGATTGTTTCTAATTTTCTTTTTACATTTTTTTCAATTTAATTTTTAATTTCTTAACATACCATCAGAACTTCCCACAAATTCAAGGGCGTTTCCAACAATCGGAAGTCCAGCGGGTCCAGGGATTTTTTCTGCAAGTTCGAGCATGTGTCTCCTCGAAATTCTGAAGTAAATATAGTAAAGGACCAAAGCTGGTACCAGGAGGGATAAAAATACGGTCGTAGCCGAAAGTCCGGTGGCGGAGGCCGCAGCTACCGACCCAGCCACCACTTCCGGACCTGCTGCAGACATCTTTCTTTTTTACTCTGCAAGGTAAAAGAAAATTTTTATTTTTAATCATTGAGAAAATACGGAAGATTTGTAATGTTTGACTTCCGACATTTTTCGAATTTAAAGCAATTAAATTATTTGAATCTCAAAATTATTCATCCTTTTTTTTTGATGGCCTCAAAATTTTAATTATTTTTCAAATTAACACTTTTTTATTATTATTTTTATCTTCTTCATTCTCAATCTTAATACTAACACAAATGAAAAGTATTTGAAACACATGATCGTTTTGACTTTATCAGCTTAGGTCAAATATTTAAAAATATTTGATTGTAGAGTTGTAATTTTATGGAAATGAGAATTATTTTTAAAGTCTGAAATTGTTTGAGAATTAAATTAAATTGAGTATTAAATGATATTCAAATTAAGCACTGAAGCACGTTAATCACTGTTCATCACTGTTTGCTTTTCTTCGGCGAACTGAATTATAATCCAAATTTTGATAGTAAATACGAATTCACCTACTTTTCGTTTTTAATGGACGAGTTCTAGTCGATGAACAACCACCGAACTGCTTTCCTTTGGTAACGAAGTGCCTTTTATAACCAGTGCTGTCGCAGCTCCCACCTTCCTGGGCCAGAAGTTCGAAATAATTAACAACTTCTCACTTATATTAGAATACCTAATGGATTTCAAAGTTACGCGACAATTTCCTGGAAAATTTATGAGGACATGCGGAAAACACTTCAGATTAATTCAAATTCAAATATCAATTTTGTATTGCTTTCGAGTGGAAAAGTAGCAAAATTCGAAAGTCCTTGAGTTAAAAATTCAAGAAATTTAAAAGAAGTGTATAATTTCAGCAAATTAATATAATATTTATGTCATTCAAATTTGGGTCGAATATAACTTATCAGTAATAAAATTGATAAATTTTAAATTTTAAATTTCATAAAATTGAGATTAAAATGAACTAAACATGTTACATACAATTTTAATCAAAGTTGAGAAAACAGCAAGAAAGAAAACTTGAATTATTTTGAGACTTTTCAATTATAGACATGTTTAG